>JACEGR010002268.1:0-134603 GCA_014170235.1 Listronotus bonariensis | reverse complement strand
ACATTTTAGCATTGTCAAAATATACAGGGTAAAAACAAGCTGTTTTTGAACTATACTTTTACTATGCCACTTTAGTTATATTAGGGAAGCCCCCAAGATGCTAAATTTGCAGTTACTCGAGCTCTTAGAGATCTATTGGGCTGCAAAGCTTGGACGATAAGAAGAAAAATGTTATATAATGTATACCTTTTCATCGAGGCGTTAAGCGGCTATAGAGCTTTATGTATGTCAAAAAATATTTTTATTATTTAGGCTTGTGAAAATCATTTAAATCGTATTGAATTATATATTTTTATTATCCTTAAATTATTTTCTTAAAAAAAAATAACCACGCTTGAGCATATCAAAATGTCGTTTTCTTTTACAACTTTGTAGCCTACCGCTTTCTTTACGTCACTCTCAAATTGTCAGATTAGTGAAATATACACTCTTTAACATGTAATTAACTTACCCTATCTTAATCTGATACGCACGACAATTGCTAATGGATATATTTTTTGTATACGGGGCTTATATTTGGTGGAGGTATTTAATCGGGTACAAGGTATCCTTCGGTATATTTTTCTGACGCGCTGTAGTAACTTCAGAAATCCCTCTTGGGCTCCCCTACTATTAATATTATCTGCTTAATACTACTACTACAGACCATAATATATTATGGCCTATAATTCTGCATCAATAGATGTTTCGAAAAAGCTTTAGTAAGGCACAAGATAAATAAAAATTATTAGATGTACCGGGTGATCACGCATGATGTCCACCGCGTTTATTTTTTTTTTTTTTGCACTACAAACTTTTTTGAAAATATATGGGTGTAGGGATTTTTTAATAGTTTTTGCAGGGCTGCAAAAATGTTTTTTAAATTTATTATTAAACAGGGTATATTAAAAGTATAAATTTTTTATAATGGGACTCCTAAATATTATGTATTATATTCACCTATAATGAGGTCTAAAATGCTTTACAAAAATACAATATTTGATATGGTGTCGTAAATAGTTTTATTTAGAAATATGGCCAGTTAAATCTGGATATGTTTTCCATTACATCTACACTCTCAGCTTAATGCTGTAGGTCGGTATAATAGAAACTATATCTACTATTTTTCAGATTTAAGTGGTCATTATTCGAAAACTATTAAAAATAAACATATTAAATGGGGTATTTTTGTAAAGTTTTTTAAAATGCCTTTTAATTGTGAAATAATAAACAGGGTATTCCATGTAAAAATCTATACGTTTCAATATACCCTCTATAATAATGAATTTAATGAATATTTTTACAGCCCTGCAAAAACTAATAAAAACCCTACATCCATATACTTTAAAAAAGTTTGTAATGCGAAAAATAAAAATAAATTAAAGAGGGTGGATATTATGCGTGATCACCTGGTACTTCCTCTTTAACTTTAAAACTAGAGTCTATCGGACATTGTGCCCATAAGAACATTAAATCAGGGCGTCGAGATCTACAACATATCAAATTAAAAAAATAATAGCCGAAAGCCAGTTTCTATGAGGATTAAGTTTGTGGTTAAATAATAGCCTACAACTTTTACCATTTAAACACCTTTCTATATGTTATAGTTTCAATACACCAATACATTATCCACCAATTTCGGACACTGTGAGTCAAATGTCTGGTTTTGCATTTAAGGTGCTCGCCCACTTAGGCGACGCGTCGCGACGAGGCAAAATTGCTCAGGACAAGTTTACATGTATTTAAATGAAACCTCGCCAATATAGACGCGCCCGCTTATATTGGCGTGGTTCCATATTTTAATTACATGTAAAGCAACTCGGCAATTTTCTCTTGACGCGACGCTTTGTCTAAGTGGGCGAGCACCTTTATTTACTTCATATGTAAATTTTTTGCTTTTTCAAAAATATTTTTTTATTTATTTTAAACTTGTCGTTTTTTTTTTAATAAAAAGAAATACAAAACACCTAAGACACTGTGTCCCGTTTTTTTTAGTATTTTGTTTAATGGCGCAATCACGTTCACGCTCACAGCATTGGTTTAGTTTATCTAAGTATTAAAATAAAGAATTGCAACTATAACAATATATATACACTAAATATTGTTGCATTGTGTTAATTAGCGAAACTAAGAAAAAGTCAAAAAAAAATTGGACATGGAAGGAAATAATATTAAAACCCCAATTTACCAAGAATGCTAAACCAACTATTAACCAAAACAATAACAACCGCAGAAAATAGTTTTTTCATAACAGCAAGTAAACAATTATCTTAAGTACTAATTATTTTTTTGCTGCTGTTGTTTAATTACAAAATGTGCTTAAATGCTTTTCATTTTATTTAATACACTTTTGGACTTACATTAGCTTGTAACCGAATTACGGGCGCTATAAATTTGAATATTGGTATACTTTTAAAAAATTAAAATAATTTGCTTTAAGTTTTTTTTTAAAAGTTAGATTAGAAGAATACGAAATATTTACATCTATATGGTCATAAGTTCGATTACAAGCTGAGTACAAAAATAAATCAAACAAAATGAAAAGCACATTTTGTGATTAAACACCTGCGCAAAAAAATAAGTACTTAAGATAATTGATTAGTTGCTATTATAAATGAATCTATTTTTGGTGGTTGTTATTGTTTTGGGTGACTAGATGTTTTAGAATACGTTAATTCAGGGTCTTTATATACATAGATTATCATTAGTCATCTTTTGAGGCGGACAAGTTAATAAAGTGTCCATCGGAAGGAAGCAAATTAATGTTTTTAGTATTTCTTATGTTTTTTTTGTATCTTACCCCAATAATTTATGCCCATTGGTTAAAACCTTTTAGGACTTGCTAGTGTGGCACCACCTTAAGTTGCTTCTACGCAACAACAATTGTTTTTTATATATGTTGGTTTGCTGTTTAAAACTACGCAAAATAATAAGTATTATAATAAACTGTTGCAATCGCACAAAAATGCAATTTTTTTAAATACTTAGATACAGGATGTTTCATTTAAAAAAAATAATAGATGGTATTTATTTGGGTACACGCCAAAATAAAATTAAAAGTACTAAAAACCAAAAAAAATTTTAAACAAGTAAAAAGATAATTAAAAATCGACGTTTCGGTGGCAAATCTGCCACCGTTGTCAAGACAAATGGAATAAAAATAATAAAAATAAAAACTTGCTATTATTTAGGTTTTAAAATTCAATATTTTTCTGTTTTTCTAGGATATTCGGATATTCTGAAAACTTTGACATTTAATGTCAGAATATCCGAATCCACTAAACAAATCACACTCGGTGGCTTGTAGTCGATTTTACTACAATAATATCAGCACATTTCGGACAAATTTACTTACAACAAACTAAAATAATGTAATTTAATTAAAATTTTTAAAAAATAGGCATAAAGTATCGGTACAAAAATTTAAGGACATTTTTTAGTAAACTTGTAAAATCTTGAAGAAAAGTAACGAGAAAGATACATTTAGTATTTTATATTTTAATTATATTTTTAAAGATTTTTATTATGCTGATGCACCTAAGCAGTTTATTTTTCTGATGAAAGAAAGTATGTATATAAAACAACAAGCACGTGGCCACACAAAACGTCCTTATCTCTTTGTCATTTTTTTTTATCTCGAGGCGTGATGTCGAACGTCTATAATACTAGGAATGTCTACTTATTCATAAGCCACGTGATTGTATATTGATCAAAAGAAAAACGTGAGGAACAATAGTGGAAGGTTTATCTAGTGTGGTCATAATAATAAATTTTAAACGGTTTTTAGAAAACTTTGGAACTTTTTAAATTCCTTTAATGGCTCAATTTTTCCATAAATTTACTTTTATCAATGAAAATGCATAGAAGACTAAAAGCATTTGTTTGAATTTTGGTAAACATTATGGTAATTTAAAGTAAAAATCGGTATCATTTATATTGTTTTAAAAATTTGATTTTATAAACCAAAAAAAAGGCTAAATGGATTAAATGGAAACCTTGTAGGGTTTTTGGCATAATTGAGCTGTAAAAAACATACTTGACTTTACTGGTTCTCTCGATATTTTTAATTTAGCGCCTGATTATCCCAAGTCAAAGAAAGCCCGTTTTTTCTTTATTTTTCAAATTTTTGTAAAAAATAACCTTTTTCTTACCCGAAGCCAAATTTTATGAAAGAATTAATTTAAGACACTCCTTAGCTTTTGTGCATCAAGCAGTTGTTGAGATATTGATGGTTGAAGGCAAAGAGATTATTTTTGATTTCAAGTTTGATATCACAGCGAGTAGTGGTTGTTTGGAACTTTAAAAAAAGAAATTAAAGCTAAATGAACAAGTTATCCAATGCATATAGTGGTCAAGTTGGATTTTTTCTTCAAGTTCTTAAACCCAAAAAGAGAACCAAAAAATTCGAAAAAAAATCTGTCGGGATTCATTAGGATTGCGCGGTACGCGTTGCTTGTATTTTTTTTTATCGTAAGATCGTAATACTAGAAACTTTGAGCTTATGGTGCTTTTTTAAGATTTCAGTAACACCCTTTTAAGCGAAATACAGCCAAAATTGTGATTTTTTGTATCCTTAAATAATGTCTTCGCATGTGTTTATATAAAGCACTTTTAAACAATATTATTAATGTCATTATTATCAACGAAAATAAAATCAGTCCCTATAATTTTTATTGAATATTCGTCAATTCAGGCTATTATTACTAGACGCACCATTGGAACCTTAAAAACGCTAAGATATACAGGGTTGGTTAAAGTGGGGCAATGTTAGAGATTGTAATGATTAACAATATTTTTTTCGTCTTTAAGCTTGCATCATTACCTATTTTTTTAATAGTCAAAAAGTTTATATATATGTAGTTTTATTAGTGTCGTAAAACTAGTCCACATAATTAGATGTTGCCATATAGCTACAGCTTAGCCGTCTATGAGTGCAAATGTTTATGTTTTTTTTTGTTTCCATACGCGGTCTTACGTTAGAAAATGTGTTAAATTTACTATGATAAAATTGATCATATGCTAATCTATATCAAGCCACCTGAAGCAAATGCCGTTACAGATGAAGATTCAGGACTCGGAGATGATTGCGCCCTAGTAGATAAAGTGAAAACACAACAACTACGTTTAGAAGTTAAAATTGTATCATCTGAATATGATAGAATAGATGGTAACTAAGAACAGGTGATTAGTGAAAACCTACCCGATTGACCACAAATTGCATAAGAATTTACGAGACTTCGTAAGAACAAAATTACCTGGATATACGGTGATATCGTACTAACAAAATAGTATATTACATTACAAGTGTGGAAAATGACTAATTTCACACGAGTGGGAATATTGTAGCACGAGGCGTTAGCCGAGTGCGACAAACTCACGAGTGTAAGAAAGTCATTTTCACACGAGTACTGTACACTATTTTTCCTACGACCACAAATTATTCACCAAAAAATAAATAAATTAAAGTTTACCTCTTCAGAAAAAAAAACAATTGAGAACTTTGCAACACTAGGGTGATATTTACTTTGCAACACTAGTGTGATATATACTTTTCCTCACTGCTATATTATACTGTTTTGACAATATTTTTACATCGAAAATCACCTACCTAGAAGCATTATATAACTTTTATCATTTTGGAATTTAAAAAGGCCCTCACTTAATAAAAATTGTATGGTTTTGTTAGGTAATAATAATAGTTTAATACGATTTTCTGCTATTATAAGTGTTTTTTAAAAATTATCGATTCTTACATATTTTAGACACTCTTCTAAATAAAAGGTAAGTGGTGCATATCCAAAATATTCCGTTTTTTAAAAAATATCAGTAAATAAACTTACGGAACCGGGGAGTGAAAAGGTGTGCTGGGTGGGGTAAAATTGGTAAAACTAGTTAATGAAACTGAACATCACATATAAAATTAAGTAAAAATAACAGTTTTTCCTCATATTTTTAAGAAAAATATGAAAATTGTAAATGCATAACCTAAAGTCCTAAAAGTAAGGAAAAAACGCCTATAATACCAAACGTCAGTTACCATGCTAAATATGGAAAGCATTTGGCAACGTCGGAAGGGTCTGATTCTATTTATGAATGGATAAAAGAAAGTGGATTCATAAAGTGTGTATTAGCCTTAGGTTTAATTAGGGATTAAAAAAAGATTTAACTAGTTGTTTGAGTACACGAAGAAAGAGAGAAAGGAATTTGATCTATAGGCTTTTTTTCTCTGGCGCTTTAGATCGAACGGTCAAGCGGAAAGGCTGCCTCTATAAAGTACGTGCTCAAAGGTAGAAGGGATATTTTTAATTTGATCTACTTACCTGACAACACTGTGCCAGTCAGTGAAAGTTGTTTTTGTGGTTATGTCTATTTTTGTTTATGTTTTTATTTTTTCGTAAATTTTAATAAATATAAAATAAGATGATTTTCGCTAATTTGGGTTCTACCGTTTAAGGTAAATAAAAAGTTTTTTTACTGTCACTACAATAAATATGTCACTTGCAAAACCAATAGCAGTTTTTAGAATGACATCATAATATGTATCACACCAGTGTTGTAAAGTACTTTGCATCACTAGGGCTGTAAAGTACTTTGCAACACTAGTGTGATATAACGCATTTTCTATGCATGAAATCAGTGTGCTAATTGCTATTTTCACAAGTGGTCGTAGGAAAAGGGATTTTTCATCACTACATCTAATTTTCTGACCTTTCTTTAATATTTCATAACTGGAATATAAAAAAGGGATTGTGAAAACCCATTTGACTAGATATAGAGGTGCACAAAAAGAAGCAGGTAGGCCATCAACTTCTCATTTAAGCGTAACTGTACACCGCGATGATATTAGGTATGACGGTATAGACCAAATACTGATTCTCAACCTCGAAAAAGAAACAAAGCAAATATCGAGAAAAGGCTGTTTATCAATTTTATAAATAATTTGCAAGAAGTACATGTTTAGAATTTAATTTTATATTTTATACCAAATAAAAAAAATGACCCCATATGTGGCTATCATTACCATATGGCAACAAGTGTTATTTTTCCAAAAAAAATTTTTTAGTATAGTTTTGCAAAATATCTATAGAAACTTATTTAACAATAACCCTGTAACAAATACAACACTTTTTATATAAAAAAAAAGAAATTTCGCCAATAATGCGATAAGCAACTTAAATAAATTTCTTCAGTCTGCAACGGGAAAGATATGCAAGGGACATCCGTTATCAAATATCCCCTGGCGCAAAGCAATATTTACTATAACACAGATAAAATAAAATAACTAAAAAATTATAAATTATTTCATATTTTTTTAATTACAATAAAGTATTTAAAAATCATATTTATAATTGTATTACTTTACAAATAACCAAGGAGAGCGATAGCTGTAATTACAAATAATAGTTTTAAATATTTTTAGAAAAGAAAAAAGGTATTTAATATGCCGTCCTATGTACTTTTAACGAACAATGAGCTAAAGATAATGCCGCCAAATGTCTTACAAATTTTATTGTATATAATATACAAATTTATAAACATTTTTCAAACTTTTTAAATATAAGACATTTTAAACTTGTACGCAGATTATACTGATTAAGATAATAATTTTGTTTTTTTTCTACCTATACTTTTTGCACTTTTTATTAGGAAAACACCTAAACGAAAAATGTCTTACATCGATCGGTTTAAAAAGTCAGTAACCCTACCTACCACGATAAAAAATGTGTTTTATTGGTTTAGTTGTTGGTAGTATAAGACGCGCTTTGTTGCAATCTTCTGGGTTGAGAAAAAACTGCTAGCAACAAAACATTTTGAAAGAAAAAATTAAACGTCAATTGTAAAAAGGCGTCAACATAACATTAAAGTAAAAAAAAATCAAAGTTTCCAGGAACCACGAACGGCCCTAAAAGGAAAAGATAAATGCCGTTATATAAATTAATTTAAATTATAAAAATTTTGGGTGTTGTCAGTATTCTTTTAGAAAAAGAGGAACTTTAAAATCATTGATGTTTAAACAGCTGTTTCTTCCCCCCTCCAAACCAACATTCCACCAGCTCTACGGTCAAAATAGTCGGTAGGACTGGAGGAATTTGCAAGAAAACGCTATTTTTGTACCATTCCGATTCCGAAATGGCAGCAATAAAACGCACCTATAGTTAGTCACCTTAGCTACTTACTATCCTGAATCAGCTAAATAACATAACACATAGGCAATGTGGAGAAAAGAGACAATCTAAAGTGAATAACTGCATGTAAACATTTTTTATTGAATTAATCACATACATCTTTTTTTTTTTTGTTGCTTTACTGGCTAATATCCTAATACCCACTTGCTTAACCAGTATATTTTATTCAATATAAAGTGCCAAAAGTATAGACTTTTTTTTCATATTTATTAAAAATTTTACCCTATCTTCCCCTGAATCGTCCTGAGAAACATAGGAAATGATTGGCATTATGTTTCTCTGAAAATGTCAGTTTATACTTGGGTGGGTATATGAGGAAAAGTATTTGCCACGTAGATATGCATTTGCAGTAAATAGAAAATCGTTTTGGAGAAATAAATTACCTTTTAAAGAAGAAGTTCTATTAGACCGGGTGTTACGTGTAAAAAAAAAAGTTGTATCAGGTGGCTGCTAAGTTTTTTTGGAAACCTTTTAAGTCCATGTCCATGCCAAAAATTAAAATAAGTGCTTTTTCCAGAAAGATCGTAACATTTCTTTAACTTTAATAAACAAATGTTTACAAAAGTTAAAAAATACAAGATAAGATACCAAGATAAACCCTAATCTAGTTTCTAACTTTTTAAACCAATGAAATACATTTTTTAGCCAGGTTTTCTTCTTAATTTAAGCTATTAGGTAGGTAAAGTTCAATATAAAAATACAGGGCGTCCCACCGGGAACTGCCGTGACCGATTTCTCTAAAAGTAATCTTTTGAACATTTTAAAAATTTGGTGACAATATAAAGTCAGTGGGGGACATACAACTAAAATATTTTGACAGCTCTACCACTTCCGGTTATTCCAGAAGTTCAGGTCAACTTCCTTATTTTAAATGGAACACCCTATATATTATTTATTTTTTATATTCTGCCTAAAATTCTAAACATAATTTATGTATAATGTTTTATACCTAAGTTCAACCGTTTTTGACTTATTTTAAATTTTATGTCAAAAATGAAGTTTGCAACCCATTACATAATCATCAATTTCTTCTAAACAAACGCCTTTAATATGAGTTGGATTTAAATTTTTTTGTAAAGAAAGAACTACTTCAGCTGATTTTATTGATATTTTCACAATTAATAAATACAGAGTGGTCAAAAATAATCGTTAAAAATCATCACGACAAAAGCCTTAAAAGTAATTTTTTTTAAATGGGAACTGCTATCTGTTTTTACCTTATTTTATTAAGCATCAAAAATAAGGATAAAATTGTATAAGGATGTCTATTTCAAAAATGTATAGTTTTCGAAATATTATCAATTTAATATTTATTTATTCTAACAATGCTTTTAAATACGGCTTAGTTTTGCTTCTAGTTGGCCTTGACAACAAAATGCGGCGTCACAGCCAACTACCCCGTACTTACCCGTACTTAAAAATTATTCAAAAGCACAAGATGCTTAAATAATTGAGAAAATCAGTAGTAAAATCGTATTAAATAAAAAAAAATATAAGACATTATTAATTATAGAACCAAAGGAAAATATGAGTAATTCTGATACTTTTAAAGATGATAGTGTCAATATCTTAAATTCTCATTGTTACGATAATAAAAATAATAGACCAAATTCTATTTTATATTTGATGAATGATACTTATAAATATTCAATCTTTTAAAAATAAATCAAATGAATTATCTATTATCGTTGCTATTATTTTAAACAATTACGATTTTTCAAATTTATTAATTATTACTGAACACTGGCTAAATATTAATGACACTGTTTATTTAGAAAATTATACCGTATTATCAAAATTTTGTAAAAAGAATTCAATACATGGCGGAAATATGATACCAATTAATAATAATATATTATTAAATCTCTATTTTAAAGGTATTAGTGATTATGATAGTATGCTAATAGAGAAGAATTTGAATAATTATGTTGTAAAATTTTCCTAATCGTACTTTTCGAGAAATCGATCCCAGCAATTCCCCGTGGTACACCCTGGATTGTCAAACAGTAGATATAATATAGTGCAGTGAGAAAAAGTATATAATATCACCCTCGTGTTGCAATTTTTTTTCATTTATGACTTTGTTTAGAGTTAAATATTATCACTTTTTAAAACTTTTACTTCTGACCTATCCCTACCTCTACATTCGATAAACAATTGTTTAATAAATTGAAATTAATATTTTAAGGCTTACAAAAAAAAAGGAAACTGTAAATAAAATAGGATACAAACATCAGTAAAAATATTCATAACTGTCTTTACCATCATTTTCCCTCAACAATATTAAAAGACTTTGCACTTCGGTATGTAATGTATGTACTTACTACTAACTTAAAAAGACAAATTTTTTAAACCAATTTTGTAGATACTTTTTAAAAAACGAGGTTTTATTAACTAGCTAAAAACTGAATTTTTAGAATAACATTTTTCTTTACTCTCAACGTTTGCGAACTAGCCGTAAATTTTAATACGTTTACCTGGTGCATTAACCCTAGGTCGTCGGTTGATTATAACTTTTAATTACTTTTTTAAATTAAAGCATATCAGTATTTTAAATTCCCAGGGTAACCATTTTGGCACCACTTTAATAAATAATGCACTCTAAACTATTAGACCGGTGCTAAAGCCTTAAAAAAGAGGTAAAAAGTAAAAAACAAATTATAGTAAAATGAAATCCATAAAAAAAGGTGGAAATTATAATAAAAATTAAAGAAAAAATTAATAAGGGGCGATTTAAGGTAGGTCTGGAAGGGGTCATGGGAGGGAGAGAGAATTTAAGTGTAAAGTACGGCAGCTAATGACCGTCATGGTCAGATCACGGACGGAGGACACGGTGTGCCGGTGTTGTGCGCATGTCCGTTTACCCCCGATTTGTATACTGCGCGTGGTGGTAAAAATCCGAAAAATGCTTTTTGCCACTACGGATCTAAATGTGGGTTATCCATGGGATTTCCTCGATATTCGGCAAAACTACAAGTTTTATGAAAAAAAACTTATATGTGGAAGTTGTAGGCAATTAAAAGATTTACAACTTCTGTGTTAACGCTTTTTACACAACCTTTTTTTATCTTTAAACAAACCACGAAGGCTTAAAGCCTAAATACTAACGCACTGTGGGTGTCTTCAGCGAGGTAAGAGGGAGTTTGTTGACACGGGACTTAAATACTTGAAGATTTGGGGGAAGGAAAGACCTCTGCGGGCAGCAGGTTCCACAATCTAGAAACTCCAGGGATAAAAGAACGAACAAAGTGAGAAGTACGGGGCCTGTCCAGTTGAACCGTATAGGGATGCATACTCGCGGAACCACGAGTTTCTCTGTTGGGAACCATGAGTGGAGGAACTATACTGCACAATTCTTCAGAGCAGAAGCCATGGAAGTACCTATAAAAAAGCGATAAATCCCCCACAGCCCGACGATGGGCAAGAGAGGGAAGCCTTTCTATAAGTAAAGGATCATTAATGAGACGAATAGCTCTTCTTGAACCCTAAATTTAAAATTTGGAGTTTTGTTTTTTTCTTATTTTTATATTAAAAAAAAAACAATTTTTACAAAAATTTTTGTATGTTGCAAATACACTTTTTTTTGTTTGATGTATTTATTTTTTTACAATATTTGACTTTATATCAAAAAATTACCCTTCTTTTCAATCAAAAGTATATGTTTTAAAATTTTGGCATTTTAGAAATGTCGGTGGTCTTTTTGTTTGTTAAAATTTATACTTTCTGGTGGTGTTTAATGTAAAGTTACCATACACAATTTAACAGCATTTTTTGAGGGCTATAAAATTACATATGCAATATACAGTAAGTGCTAAAAGTCTAAAATAAGTTTGATTAAATTAAACAAATATTTTTTTATCGAATCAGCTCAGACACAATTTTTGAATTTAGAAGAAAACATTTTTTTGCCACTTTCACCTCCTGTACTGCAACTGTCTAGCAGGGGTGGAAAGAGGTGTAGAGTAAAACTTTATTTTAAAGGTCTCCCGACCCTGATTACAACTGTCAAGTTTGAAGTTTCTGAAATGATTTTCGTTGATATGGCAGCTAGTCAAAATTTTAATTTTATTTTTTTATTGTATATTAATAAATTACCTGTAAGAGTAAGCTTTTTTAAACTTAGAGGATATAGTAAGGGTTAAACGATTTTCAAAATTACATATCCATTTTTCTTTCTAGCAAGGATGTGATCACCCTTAAATTTATGAGATGATTCACACCCTCGATTAATATCCTATTTTAGGATCGTTTAACCCTTATCATATCTCCTTAGTTTAAAGTAGCCTAAAATCAAAATTTTGACAAGCTATCACATCAACGAAAATAATAGCAGAAATTTCAAACTTGGCAGTTGTAAGGGTCAAGAGATCTTTAAGATAAGATATCACTTGACCCCTTTTTCCATTTAAGATTTCATGGGTATGTCTCACCCCTGCTAAAGGGTTTAGGAAGTGAAAGTGGCCAAAAAAGTTTCCCCCAAAACGTGTCCGTGCATTTTGCTAAAAAATTATTCGTTTAATTTTAATTGACTTTATTTCAGACATTAGGCCATCACTATATTATTACATAATATCACATCAATGGTCAAAAATAATGGATTATTATTAATCTTATTTTTATTTAACACTTTTTATAGTGCACATTTTTATTTTAAAAGTAAAAAATATAACCTAATAGAAAACATTAATTTAACCCTTAAGTACTATAATGTAATTTTCAATCATTATTACTATAGGGAGTCTCAGGGACTCCTGTTTAAAGAAACTTAAACAAAAAATAAATATGAAAGAAAAAGTTTTTTAATTTGGTTTTATTTATTTAGTTGACCTTAAACCTAATGACATATTAGTAAAATAAAAAAAAACCTTACTTAAACCTTTATGAAATAATTTTAAATATTATAATTTTAAATATCAATTAGTTTTATAAAGGCAAAATTTTAACAAATTAAAAAAAATAAATTCATATATATTTTTTTCTAATGACTAAGGTATCAAACAGATAAACAAAATGTAGAAAAACATTTTCTTTCTTTACATATGAAAACGTGCAATGCAAGCTTTCAGTCAATTTTTTAGAATATAGAAGGTGTACTTTTTGGCCACTTGGTAACGATTTTTGCGATTAAAATCATTTTTAATTTTCTGACCTTCGTTAAATATTTTCTTTCTAGTTTCAAATCGTTTTTCTTCTCCGATTTGTTTTTTGATTCGATTAAACGGCATGATCTTCCTCAAATTAGTCGATATCGCTGGCATAGTGGTATTTCATTAAACCAATTTTCTAATGTACTTCCGTAATCTATTTTCCCAAATCTAACTTCTTTTGATAACGATTACACCTGAGATATTTTATACACTTAAATAAACTAAAAAAACACAAAAAACCAAAATGTATTAAACATTTTAAATTATTACACTTACACTATATATAAGTCTCCAAGACTCCCCTAACCCTTTAAGCAAAGATGTTAATCATGAAACTACTGACACTGCACTGCCGACCGGAAAAGATTGCGTAAACTACTGCTAGGGAAAGGTACATGGAGGGTGGTAAGGATAAAACAAGCAGTATTCAAAATATTTAAAAAAAAATCGCTATGAGTCTGAGATACTCCAGTATAGTACTTAAGGGTTAAGTCTACTGCATTAAAAACATTTGATGTTCTAAAAATTTTACCGGTAAATAAAGAAGAAAAATAAATATGCGGTGGTGTCGCAATAGTATCCTTGAACTTTTCGCATAAAGAATCGTGACCCAAGACTGGGTTGAGGACAAGCACAATTAATGATCGCCAATTTGTGGTTTAATTAATAATTAGTGGGAATTCAAATTAAGGAGCAATCCTCCAGTGTTGCAATTCGGTCAAACGGCTGATAAAAATGGGTATTTAGAATCAATTTGGCGAAGAATATTTACATAAATTGCTTGATTAGTTATTAAATTTCACGAAAAATATTAGGCATCATTGTCTGACAACCTAAATAACAAAGCAGGATTATAGTCAGTGTTTTGAGAAACTTAATATACCGGGTGACGCGGTGACAACGAAATTGCTATCCAGCAACTTATTTTCTTCAGTGCAACCATATAGTTTTTAAATTTAGGGACGTTATATTGTATTATCGGATGCCAATTTTGGATATAATAGCATCTGTGTATTACTTCCGGTTTAACCGGAAGTGATTTAAACTTTGGTATTTTAATTGGAACACCCTGTATGTTTTTAAGAATATGAATTCAAAAGGTCATTACTGATATAAAACCTTAGATATTTTTATAACCTAACTCTTTTGGTTTTGGAGAAAATGGCGTTTGAGAATGAATCCAAACGATAGCACATTATGCAGTTTTATGGGAAAACAAATGAACATCGCAAAAATTTAAAATGCTTTAATTAGTTCTTTTAAAAGACTCTTCCTTTAGAGACCATTATAATACTACTTCCTGATTAACCGAAAGTGCTGTAAATATTTAAACTTCTAATTATGATTACCCTATATATTTCCTAAGATTTATATCCTTTAAGCTATTCCTGATATAGAACCTATATTATACCCATAGCCGGTTAAACCTAAGACGTGTAGGCTCATGTCCCCCACATAACCCTGTGAAGTTTGTCGGTTAAGTTACAGCACACCCTGTATATACACATTACCATCAGTTTTTTAGGGCATATTTTTCATTTAATATGTCAGTAAAAGAATTTAACTTGTAAAATATTTTTTTGATCGACAGCAAAACAGTGACTACTGCAGGACTATTTGATATTGCGGAAGAAAAGGCGACTGAAGACCCTTAATGATGCTGCCATTTTGTTGGTCATCCAAAAAAAACCAGCTTAAATGTTAATATAAAATTTTGTCAAAATTTTAAAATAATTAGATACATTTTAAACTCTAAAAATACATGTTTTTTACATTTCTTAAGGGCATTTCTCCCTTAATTATAACTTAACCGACTGTCAACGAATTTATAACACCTATTAAAGTATTAGACATATCAAAGTAAGACTTAGTTTGGGTTTTATATAGAACACACTATTTATATTGCCATTTTTGGATTTCTAAGGCAATCCTTCATAGAATGGGACATATTAAAACGTATTTTAGCATACCTGATATTTTTGACCACATGTTTTTATTGCAAACTATCCTTTATTTTAAATAAGAAATTACCTCCTAAAATTTTCTGCATTTGTTTAGAAGCAACCTGTATAAGTTAAAAATTACAAAAAAAACACAAACTACAACTAACCATAACCCTAAACAAAATATTATTTGGCTTTTCTCCAGAATAAAATTAAAAAGTTTATTTGACATTTTATGAAAATTAAAACTTTTATACATTATGTAGAACTATTTTGCACTTACACAATAGATTAAAAGTTATTATTACTTTAAAAGAAATAAAATAATAAAATATTATATATTAGTGTGAGTGCTAATGAACTTTTGATTGTGAGTAACTTAATATTAAATATTTCATTATTTTATTACTTTTAAAGTAATAATAACTTTTATTATATTGTGTAAGATCAGAATAGTTCTACATAATGTATAAAAGTTTAATTTTTATAAAATGTTAAATAAACTTTTAAATTTTATTCTGGAGAAAAACCAAATAGATTTTGTTTAAATTTATCTCCCAGAAAACAAATAAAGCATAAAATAACCATAACCCCTTAATGTGACAAAACAACTTATTTCACGAATTAAGCAAAGCTTTAATTTTTCCGAATACATGAAATCGACACTCTTTTGATCACCCTGTATATGTACTTTAAACATTATGTTTAATAATTAAAATATATATATATATATATATATATATATATATATATATATATATATATATATATATATATATATATATATATAAATACCATTTAAATTTTACTTACTTACAATTGCGGTTTAAAAAGTAAAACTACTTCTACTATAGTCTATTTTTTAATAAACCTTAACCAAAAAAAAAAAAAATGAGCAAAACATGCAAAATCATTTTTATTAATAAAATATTATGTAATTTTTAATTAGATTTACCTTTTATTTTGTATGCTTAAATATTTCTTATATCCTAAACTATTATTCTATTACCTCTTTTTTCCAGAAAATGTTACTAAAAGCTTAGCATTATTAAAAACTATATTTATTATTTTCTTTTAAATATCAAAAAATTTAATAAAAAAGAAACAAACTTGCACTGAATATTATTAGACCAGGTTTGATTATTTTTAAAAATAAAAAAATACATATTAGAATAAACCCTTATGTAAAAGTAGAAAATATAACAAAAAATATATATATATATATATATATTTTGCCGTATTCACCAAACTTTGACAAATATTTATCAGACTAATAGGGTGCTTAAAAAAAAAAGTTATCAGTCTAAAAATTATTTGTCAGAGCTTGATGAATACGGCCGTTATTCTACTATATTTTTTTTATTTTTACCTTTCTTTTTAAGGCTTCAGAAGAGGTCTATAACGAAACTTATGATTATAGTTTTGTATATCCACTTAAACTCTAACGATATCCTTTATAATTTTTATTTTTTTGTATTTGTCCCAATTCTCAATATCTTTCTTATTCACTTTGACACCTCATCTAAACTGTATAATTTTTCGATTTAAGCTGAATTTTTTCGCCCTTTAACATTTCCTTCAGTACTTGAAAGAATAAATCACTTTTTGGGCATTGCATTAGCCTTGGCACATATTTTCTCTTTTATTTGGGCCACAGAAGCCACAAATTTAATTTCCTAAGTAAAGAAGCAAAAAGAGCTGACTAAAATAAAAATGAATCTTGTTGGCCATTAAGATTCTTACACGACAAGATCATGTCAAATATTAAATTACAAAAAATAATTAGAGAAAAGGTAATATTTTATGCCATTTGAACCAAAAATTTAAAAATAATAATAAAAATATTTTAATTTCAAAAAAATCGTATAAGCAAAACATATTACTGGACATTTCAAAAATGTATTTACAATATCGTTTGTAATTACTAAAAGATTAATGACAAAATCTTGTTAAAACTACAAAATTATATCTGCAGACTTGCACATACAACTGAAACTATAATAGTTTAATTTATTTTAACTTTTTTGAACGTAGATGGCCTCTGTCGTCATAGAATAAAAATTTTAGAAGCATTGATGTGTGGCCTTTTAAAAGGTACCACCGCACCGGTGCGATATTCAAACTTTGGAAGTATCCAGAGTCTTTATATTTTTTTATTTGACAGCAACGATTCTGATAATATAATATCATAGCATCGTTCCATCAGTTAAATTGTCAATATCAAATATAAATACCATTAACTAAAGTGGTTATTTTTCGTACACCCTTTTAAGTCACAAACTTACGTCCCTATACGAATGTCGCTGCTTGAAACGCGAATATGCTTACATACTATTTGAAAACTTGTCAAATCTCGTAAATCTCATCCCAAATCGCTTGTACACCATTTATGTGCGAAGGCCCTACCCTCATTTTTAATGAACAGTTAATACCAGAGACCTGTAATTTGATTAGTCAGACGGTCATGCAAAACTGTCACTGGGAATCATGGTTAGTTCTGGTTGAATTGGAAATCTTTTTTAAATTTACTTTATATTTTCCCCTATGTAACAGTTTTTGCATGATCGCCTGTAACAAAACCAATAAAAATGCAAAAAAAAAAAGAAAAATAAAACGAGTTAGTAGAGAACTAAAAATAGTTGTTGTCAAGTTAAAATTAAATTAAAATAAAAACAATATAAGTTAACATTAATTAAGTTTTTTTAATTTGACATTGATTACCAAACGTTTTCAGAATGTTTAAAACTGAAAGATAAAATTTTAAAAGGTAGTTTTTATTTTTTTATTTCTCTTCCAGGCTGATCATGACGGTGGCAGACTCGCCAACAAAAAGTTAATTTCTAGTTCTCTGGTTACTTGTTTAATTTTTTTCTTTGTTGTTGTTGTTGGTTTACTTAATTTATTAGCTTGTGCCCAAATAACTACCATCAATTAAATGAATTCCGCCGAACCAATACAGAACATTTCTTCAATTAAAACCGATCAAATTTTATGTCTCTTTGGTTTTTACTATAATTAGTTTTACACTAACCTGAAACGAATAGCTGGTAACCAAAAACAAATCTGATAAGACCCACACGAATTTGGTCGCAAATATCTCGTTACTTTTTGGTGTAATCAGTGTAATCGTAAAATGAACACGGAAAGGAAAATACTTAAACAGTTTATATTTTAGTGGGGGAAGGACTTTAGGATCTAGGTGTATGAATTTTATTTAAAAAAAAAAACTAAAATGTTAAATGCATTTAGAGATATGCAAAAACTGTTACGCCAGAGGAGTAATACGAAATTTAAAATTTTTGTCAGTACCAGCTAGAGCAAGTAATTTCCTACATACCGAGTTAAGCGGAACTAATTTGCCAGACACAAAACTACGTTTTGCTCGAATTTTGCTTTTTCATGTTGTTTATATGAATTGCGACTCTCCTAAGCATATTGTTCGAAAATATGCATTTGATTGCAGATGCATAGTTGAAATTAAAGCATATCAGTAAAAAGAAAATAAAATTATGCATTAATATAAAGCAAAATGTTCTTTTTTTGTCACGCCTTCTTTATTTCGTGTTTTTAAATTATTATCTAAAAAGAATAGAAAAAACTTCTTGTATAAAAGTTTTATAGTTTTTATTTATATCTTTAAAATATAATAATATATCATCATTAAGAAGGTCTTTCAAAGACTAATAAAAAAATACCACAAGAAAATTATATTTTTATTCCACAATTTTAATACCATAAAAATGTAAAGATTTTTACGGTGTTGCCAAAGACAATTATAGTTTTACTAACTATAATTATTGTCTTTGGTATTACCAAGCATGGTGGGTGTCTCTTTGGACAATCCACGAAGGGTGAAAGCCTAAATACTAACGTACCGTGGGTGTCTTAAACAGGGTAAGAGGAAGTTTGTTAACACGGGACTTAAAAACTTGAAGATTTGGGGGGAAGGGAAGACCTCCGCTGGCAGCAGGTTCCACAGTCTAGAAACTCTAGGGATAAAAGAAGGAACGAAATGGGAAGTTCGGGGCCTGTCCAATTGAACTGTATGGGGATGCATACGCGCCGCACGACAAGTTTCTCTGTTGGGAACTGCAAGAGGAGGGACTATACTGGACAATTCGTCGGAGCAGAAGCCGTAAAAGTATCTATAGAAGAGCGATAGATCTCCCACAGCTCGACGATGAGCAAGAGAAGAAAGTCTTTGAGTAAGTAAAGGATCATTAATAAGACGAACAGCCCTTCTTTGAATGGCATCATTGGTTAAATACAGGGTCTTTAGAATTGCTACCACAAATTTTTGGAGCTAAAGTATGACAATCTAACCTAACTTACTCTTGTTAAAAAGTTGATGATATTGGAGTCAAAAATTTATTCTAAACTTAGTATTTTTAAAGATTAAAGTGACTATGAACAAAGTATATTTTTTGTTTTATTTTATTAATTTAGTATTTTTATAAATAATTTGGGTAATATTAGGTCAATTAACACAATATTTGGCTATAAAGGAAAGGGAGAAAAAAAATGAAAAATTTACTATATCAATTGTATTGTAAACAATAAAGGGCTCACCTGCGGTATCATGCACACATTTAAAACGAAATAACTCTTTTAAGCCACCCTCAATGTAACTTTACGATAAAAATTCCTATTCTTTAACATATTTAACATAAAAAATATTCTTGGTAATAGTTGATTTAGTTGGGATATCTGGATTAAAAAATTAAAAATCATTGTGGCCAGTGCGTTTCTAAATAAGATGCTAATCTTTTGGAGTATAAATACTTAAGTTATTCTACGGAGAAAAGTTTAGATAAACCAGTGTCCTAACTAGTTTTAATTTATAAAAGTAATAATTATTTTGTCATTTTTGTCAACATATTGAAGCACTGTAGGGTGTGTCGCCTTGTTTTTATGCCGGAACTATTTATTTAAACTTTACCTTTTGCTATTTACACGCGTTTAACCATCTATTTTTATGCGTGTGAACTTTTGATTGGGCTGATAAGGTTTATTTGTATATCCAATGTACATAAAAAAGTAGCGGCGTCTAAAATTTTCTATACTGGTTAAGCAAATAGGTATGGGGTATTCATTTCACGCTAGATTGTCTCTTTTCCTCACATTGCCTATGTGTTATGTTATTTAGCTGATTCTGTATTGTCCGGTTAACTATTTACAAGCATTAAAGGGGTTAAATTTAGGTTACAGTTAAATAAAAAAAAACTAATATCCTGGGATTTTTTCTAAAAAATTTAATTATAGTTCCAAGTTACAAAACGTAATTTTGTCGGTAAAAATAAATAATAAACAAATATACAGCTTTTTGAAAACAACATTAAAAAAGCTAAAAGTTTTCAAAAATTATTTTACAAATACATGTTTTACTTTTTGCCTATAACTGAATTTTTGCTGTCGATTTTCTCAGTATAGCATTTTCACACGTGTACATTGTTGCCAGCGCGGATTTAAAAAAGACGTAGGCCAAATAAGAAAATTACGTAAAAATAGTAAAAATTTCATATAGCAAATGCGTAGATCTACGTACTTTTTCCGAGTAAAATGAAAAGAGCAGGGTAGGTAAAAGTTAATTAAATGGCAATTTATATAACCTCAGTAAAAGTAGCAGATAACAGTAAAACAATAAATAATAATAAAAAATACCATTAGAAAGAAAACTTTAAATTACTACTTGTAGATGGAAAACGTTTTCTTCTTTTAGAGTCATTATTAATTTATTAAATTTATTTTATTTTTAGTATTTTTTAGACAAATTAAATTTGTACGTTATATTATATATACTTAAATATTTTTGCCGAGTTAATTGAAAAGGGCGTATCTGCAATTTCTTTCAATACTCACAACTTTTACCATTTAGGCATAAGTTTGTTTTTATTTCTGTAAAATTTAAAAGCCGTATTTTTTTCAAAAAGGGTTTAAACTTACTAAAAATATTGGCGTAATTCAAAACAAATCTTAGACAGACATGATAAAAAAATTAAAAGTCGATCCATCTTAAATTAACTTCTCAGCAGATACGTCCTTATGAAATAACAGGGCAGATTTAGTGTGTTCCAGCGAATGCGGTCTCTTTTAGACACTTTTTCTAAAAAGTAATACTGTTAGCGTGTTGAGAAGGGCAAAGCGTCAATATGAAACAAAAGGTTTATTAAATATTTTTCGCAAAAGTAAAAAAATACAATTTAGTCTATTTAAATGAAAAAAAAAAAAAAGAAAATAGGTGGATTCTGGAAACGTGAATTTTGGAACTTAAGTTCGTAGGTTTCCAGGAAAGGCATTTAATACGTAGACCTACGTTAAAAGACGTAGAGCTGGCAACGCTGCTCGGGTATATTAAATACAAAATTATTATCGTTTTTTTAGTCTAGAGTCTAGACGGTCTTCTTTTAAGAGTTGTATAACCTAGAAGCCACAGTAATTAATTACCTTACAAAAAAATAATAAACAAGGCAACACTTAAGTCGTATCGGTACTTTAAAAACTTGATTGTTACGATTTTTCATGCAACATTTGATTGCATTATTATAAAATTGTGCCTTTTAGTGATTATTTTTATGTAACCAGTAATAACACCTGTTATCTAGGCATATCTACTGATAAAATTTACGGCTTGTGGACATAATAAAATGACCTTATTTAGGTTATATTTACCATTTACTATACAACTTTATTAAAATAAAATAATACGTGCCGTGACACACCTGTACAGATTTGTCAATTTTAAGTTATTGCTAAATCGTGACTTATGTTACAAAAGATCATGTTTTAATGCTCGTATTAAGGTTAGCAGCGCCATAGATTAGGATCAAAAATAATATGTCATATTTGAACTACCGCATTCTTCTGTTATTTTTTTATTATTATTTCTGTCCTTGCTTTAAATAAGATAATTACCATGTTACTTTTTTTAAAAGATATGTTTTAGGATAGATGTTATAAGAGAACAAATATGTAAACATTTTTTAATTTTATAACGGCATTTTAAGAAATCTGGTAGCGTGGTCCAAAATTAATCGTTACAAAATTTTACCTTGATTGGCAATATACACGGCGAGTTATAACTAAAAATAAAACAATGACTCTTAGTAAAATACCAATAGTTTGCTACTGTGTCCGGTCGGAACAACATAGCCGAAAAGAGCTTTCGTTGGGCTCTTACGCTGTGTTGTACGTAGAGAATGTAGAATATATGTTGGTACCCCGAAGAAGATAGGAAACTTACCACTCAATTAAAGGCATATTTTTGCTGAAGCTAAGCGGTGTGAGCAAAAATTCTTAATGACCAAATTATTTTTTGTTTGGTGTTGTACACAGACTACAGTATAATGCACAGAAACGTGTAGTTTGATTGGTCTGAAGCGCATGCAAAACTATCGCAGTGAGGGGGGTGACATGGTTGGTTCTGGTTAGTTAAATATTTTATTTAAATTCTCTTTATGAAAGAATTTTAAAAATATACATTCAGCTCACTACAACTAACCATGTCCCCCCAATGGGAGAGTTTAGCATGGCCGTCTGTGGCGCCTCGAACCAATCAAATTATCGATACCTTGATTTTTACTGTAGCGTTGCGTCATTTTTGACTGTGTAAGTTATACGGAAGACTAGTAGCAATTTTTGGTTTGACAGCTGACAATTTATGCATATCATTTAATCGTCATTTAATTATCCATTTGCTACGAATTTCCGAGAGCTACAAAGCTTAATATCCAGATTTTTACCACAAGGAAAGCTTATATGCACCCTCGCACAGAGAGGCGTGAGCTGGCGAATTGACTAGCATCAAAGCCAAAAACAAAATAAATAGTCGTAGAATTGGCACCAATTTTTGGGTAGATATTTGAGGCAGGCTGCCAACATTTTACATACTTGTCCTAATATATCCCAACACGGAAGTGCAGACTTTGCTGCTGAGTAGCGGGTCTAAAGCAAAAAAATCAATATTAACTTCTTGTTCTTCAAAAATACAGAGTGTTTTATAACTGCGGTACAAAACTTAAGGGGTGCTTTCCTATGTCTTTTTATAAAGAAAAATCATAAACATATGTCCGGACTTGCTTGATTTCTGAGGTACAAAGCGTTGAAGTATTTAAAAAATTCTGTATTTTTTCATTGTCTTAAATACGCTTTAACCTATTTGGCTTAAATTTGATAAACCTATTAAATGTAGTAAGGCGCTTGTAAAACTCTACCTAAATTACGATTATTGGGTCCAGTGGCGTCTCAATGTGTACTGCAGCCAATATAATTAAGAAAAAAGTACGCCCCTGACTTTTTATGAGGTCTTTATACATTTTCCAAATTCAGTAATAGAAGATACAACTTTTTAGTCCTATGTATTTTTTTTTCGTATTCCGATTCGTTTTTAAGAAAAAAAACACGTTTAGTCATCCAAATAGTAGCCCTAAGCAGCATAAAATAATATACAAAATAAAAAATTTACAAATTTAACCTTGGTAAATAAAGAAAATGACAAATAATAATTAAAACACAACTGCTTATTTATTTAAGGGCTAATAATTGTTTTATATTAATATAATATGATATTTTTATTTTCCATGGGTACTTAAAAAATTGAAGTAGCTTCAATATTTTTCCTTTAAAACGAAAGCAAATACGAAAAACATACATGGAACTAAAAAAGTTAAATTGTTAATGGCTTATTTAGAAAAAATAATAGAAATTTATAAATAGTCAGTGGCGTACTTTTTCAAACAATAATATTGGCAGTGGTGCCCACTGAGGCGCTACTGGACTTAATAAACTTAATCTAAGTAGAGCTCTTCGAGCGCCTTTACATTAAATGGGTATACCACATTTCATCCAAATCGATAAAAGCGTTTTTAAGATATTTAAAAAATACATTTTTTTAACTTTAACGCCCTGATCTCAGAAATAAAACACGTCCGGACATAATTCAAAGCTGGAATTATAGATTGACTTTTCTGTTTCCGTTTGCCGTTTGACGTTTTCGGTTAAAAGATAAAACAACAATTTTTTATTGTTTATTTATATTTTCTGTTTACCGTTTCCATATACCATTTTAAAAACCGAGACGTCAAACGGCGATCGGTGACGGAAGCGTTAATCTAGAAATTCAGCTTTAAAGTAGGGGTGTTCAAATATCGATCGAGTCGAGTCAAATATTAATATAAACATTTTGAATTATTCGAAAATTTTCGAAATTCGACGAATAATTCAAAAATTTTTGAATAATTCGAAAAATTTCGAATAATTCAAAAATTTTTGAATAATTCACGAATAATGCAAACTATTCACTAATTATCAAAATATGAATGGATTCTTTATTTTATCCAATTGTAATTCCATAACCTCGAGCATCGAAATATTCTACTGACCCATAATATCCTTTTTGATTAAAAATTAATTATCTAAAGAAGACAATTGCTCAATTTTTTGTTCTAATCTAAATATATATAAAATAAAATCCTCTTTTTTACATTTTTAATATAAAATTTTTAAAAGACCCTGTACAAAATGCAAATGATAAATTATTTTTCAAGTTCAGTAACATATTCATGAAATACCCTGTATGATGGATATGCGAAATACAATTATTTTCAAAATTTTAAACACATTGTATTAAGGGTTTTTTAAAGCCCAAAAAAGTTGATATGTATATGTATACTTTACATTTTAACAACCTTACTTTTGTTGGCCGGATATACCTAAACATCCTGTATATAAAAATTAAAAAATTTCAAAAAACTCTTTTTTTTTTAATTTAAAATGTTTAATTAAAAACATATTGTTCTTGAGAAGAACGTTGTTTTATTTACAAATTTTTGTTACACCCTGTATAGTGCACAAAAACCTGGTCAATTTTAGGTTTTAAATAATGTGTGTATATTCATTTGCTTACTATATATATATACCATACTATATATGTATACCAGGAGTTTTATTTACAATATTTTTTTTCCAGAAGTTTTAAAACACCCCATATATAAAAACTATATTTAAAATAAAATTCCCTAATAATATTTTGAATTTATAATTTTTGATTCGCCGTATAATGTAAATGATCAAATATTTTTAAATTCCGGTATTAGTTTTGTTAAACACCCCGTATAATATATGGAAAATACTATATTTTTCTATATTTTCATAATAATTGTTTTATTTATGTAATTAAATTTATATTTAAATATCATGCATAACAAATCCTAAATTCAATATCCTCGAAAATTCGCGATTACTACAATAGTTCGTAATAATTCGAAAAAAATTTAATATTCGAAAAAATTTCGAATTATTCGGGAACTTTCGAATAATTGGAATTTACGAATATCGAGTTTCGAATCGAATATTGATATTTGATTCGATACGAATTATTCGTAAGTTCGAATTATTCGCACACCCCTACTTTAAAGCAATAAAGTAATAAAATATGTTTGTTTTTTTACATGTTGCGCAGTAAGACTATAATAATATACAAGGAAGAGAATTTTAGAAAATTTTTTTGTTTTGTCAAGAGTAGCAAAGTTAATTGATATAACGAACTAAAAAATGAAAAATAATTAATAGTTTAAAAAAACTAAAAAACACGCTTTTATATGCAACCGAACTAAAAATTAGAAAATAATTTTTCATTAAAAAAATATTGTCATTTCATAGTAAAAAGCGTGGGGTGCTTAATATATTAAATGTTATAATTATTATATTTGCCAATATCTATGATGGAAAAGTTATGAAAAAATAGTAAAATGCACCCCACGCTTTTTACTATGAAATGACAATATTTTTTTAATGAAAAATTATTTTCTAATTTTTAGTTCGGTTGCATATAAAAGCGTGTTTTTTTAGTTTTTTAAACTATTAATTATTTGTAATATATTACTACTTTTAATACATTTTAATTACTTATTTGTTTTATTTTAGAACAAAAATATTTGCATTTAATTAGATATTTTATGCATATCTTGGTAAAAATGCTTGCATATATATGCACATATTTACTTACTTTTTTGTGCATATTTGCTCATCTCCAGTTATTATTATATTTATACTTCCGGTTTTACCGGAAATAACTGGAAGTTTAGATTTTTAGGTGTATATTTTTTGTTTTTCGGATTCTCCAGGTCATTTTTAATCGAAATAAAATATTTTACATATTCTATTACTTTCTCTTTTATGGCAACTACGATAACTGCGACGTATGTACGCCATTCGCTATAAAAAGATTATTTTTCCACATAATAAATGTTATTTTTAAAAGAAGGTGAAGTAAAGTATCGTAGTGTTTTACATAATTGGATTCGCTTTGAAATACTGCATTCAGAAATATTATGAAAGTGATATGGTCCTATTTTGGTTTTTGAGCTGGGATACAAAAACTAAAAAAGTGAAGTTTAAAGCCCTGTAGTAAAAAGTTTAAAAAGATAAAATCGATATCGTATTTTTTAAAAGTAAGTAAAGTATGATAAGTGATTTTAGAATGATCATGGCACCCTATATGAAAAATAAAAATTTAATTTAATAATAAAATTTGATCAAAATTTGTTTTTAAAATATTGTATTCCGACTAAAAATGCTATGGGGAATCCGAAAAACAAAAAATATACAAGGGGTCCCATTTAATAATCAAAAGTTCCAGTAATTTCCGGTGAAACCGGAAGTCGTAAAAGTCTATCATATACACTTAAGAATGACTTTTCATTAGTCTAACAACCCCACCAAGTTTCGTCAGTATCGATAAGGAAATAAAAAAATGGCAGCCGGAAAGTGATCTTGTGGGCACCCGTTATACCGGGTGATGCATTGCCAGGCGGGACATAGAAAATCCCATGTAATTTTTAATGGAGTCAATTATTGGCTCCCCTAAATTGTTACATTATTATCGCCTCATATTTATGAACAATAAAAATACCAGTTAGCGTGACACAACGTTGTCATTTTTGAAATTTAGTGCTTTATTATTATCAAGAAATCGTAGAGCGAATAGATTAACCATGAGTTATACTACTGAAGAAAAAGTATTGATGATTAAAGGGTTCTATCAAGGAAATCGTTACCAAAAGGTGTCAGACATGTTCGCTGCTCAATATCCGAATAGACCGATACCCGGAAAATCAACAGTCGATAGGATTATCAAAAAATTTGAGACCAAAAGCACAGTGATAAAAAACTGCATATGTAAAGCTAGGGAGTATCAAAGAGAAGAAAATGTAAGAGATGATAGAGACTTGGAAATTTTATTGCACTTGGAAGAAAATGAAGGGAAGGTGAGGATATCAGAAACTTCAGGATATCATAAGAAAAAATCAATCAACAGTAATCCGGATTTTGAAAAGGCATACATACATTTCATGCAAATATGAAAGACATCAAGAGCTAAGGGATGGGAATGAAATACGACGGTAGGAATTTTGTTTTGACATGATGGAAAGGGCAAACATGGACAGGGAATTTTTAATAAATATTTGTTTTACTGATGAGTGCACATTTACGTTAAACAATGAACCCAGTCATCAAAATTACCGATACTAGAGCAAAAAACCAACACAGATTTGTCAAAACGAGGACGCAATATCCACAGAAAGTAAATGTTTGGGCGGGGATTTTCGAACAACATCTTATTGAACCATTTTTTCTTAATCAAAATTTGAATGCAGAATTTTATTTGGAACTACTCGAAGAACTAATTTTACCTGCTTTAAATGATGTATCCAGGGAAAATCAGGAAATTTGGTATCAAATGGATGGCTGCTCGGCACATAATACCCTGGCAATTTGATAATATTTACACAATGCTTTTAATGGAAATGTTATTGGCCTATATCACACCACTAATTTGCCAGCTAGGTCTCCTGATATTTCGCCAAATGACTTCTTCCTCTGGGGCCATTTAAAAGCATGATATACAAGGATAAAAAATACTCTAATCTAGATGAGTTAAAAAATGCTATTTCTGCAGAATGCAATAAAATTTCAATTTACCAGTTAGCCAATGTAAGAAGACAATTTTATAAACGTCTGGGTTATTGTCTAGCAGTCAATGGAGAAATATTTAAAAATTTTCTTAAATCTTAAGTTTATTTCTAACATATTAATTATTGTAATAATATTAATAATTTATTAAAGCATGTAAATATTATAAATGTCATATTTTCTTAAAATTGGTTACTCTAGTTTAGTTTAACGTAACTTAATTCGTTTGTATAAATACAACTTTAATCTTTTACTGTACGATTTTTTGATAATAATAAAGCACTAAATTTCAAAATGACAACGTTATGTTACGCTAAGTGGTATTTTTATTGTTGTTCATAAATATGAGGCGATAATAATGTAACAATTTTCAAAAATATATTAGCATCTAACTAGCAAACGGATTAACCGAAAAATCTAAAGTTTTTACCATGGACGTAGATTTGCATGCTCTTAAATAAACTTTCATAAAATTTTTCTCTAAAATAATTAGGGGAGCCAATAATTGACCCCATTAAAAATTACATGGGATTTCCTATGTCCCGCCCGGCGATGCATCACCCGGTATAACTTCTTAGTAATTTTCTCATATAATATTCTTATAATTATGCTGATTAATTTAAATGCTTTTAGTTGAGATAACTTGCATTTAACAACCATAACGGTTTCCTTTCTATTTTTAACAAAAGTAAAATGGTACAAGGTGAGCAGTTTAACTGTTTGTAGGTTCATGGTAGGCTAAATATTATAAAAAAGATAGTTTTTAAAGAAAAACCCATATCTATATTGCTGCCCATTAACCTACTTATTTAAATACCTTGTATTCAAAAACATGTTTTTATATGTTTATTAGTACCAGATTTACTAATGTAATATGTGCTTTATTTTCTTTCGACAATAATACAGTGTGTCTACTCTATATATGTACATAGATTGGCGTCATGTTGAAAACTTTCTTATTATTTATTTTACAAAAAAGACACATATTCTCTAAAAAGAGTTCTGCATGGTCTAAAAGGTAAAAAGTAACCGTCAAGTCTAAAATTGTATCAGTCATCTAAAAGGTTTAACAACAATTGAAGACCATACGGAAAAAACGTTAAAAATTCATTTTTTAATCACATTTTTGCAGTATATTATATTTCTTAAGTTAATGCATATTCCAGTAGAAAATAAACGAAAATATTAATAATAATGTGTCAAAAATCCTTTAAACATATTAAGCACTCGAAAATTTCCATACATTACTTAAAAAATATACCACATTTCAAATATCTATCTTAATTAGTTTTTTTAATATGTCCATGCCAATCTAAAAATAATTTTTAGTTCCCATAAAAGAAGTAATAATATAATATTTAAAAAAATGTATTTAACACCATTTTATTAGGATGATTATAGGATTGTTATCTGTATCTTTTATCAGAATTTTTCTATTGGCAAAACTCCTACCTTCTCCTACCTTGATCAAACCAACATTATGGTCTTCTAGCGATAAAACTTTAGTTAGGTTAAAGTAAAGAAGGTAAAATAGGTATTGTTGATTTATATGTAAATTAGAGGTTACACTTACTTGTAATTCTCGCGAAATAGTCTTGTCGAATTATATTTAAAAAAAAAAATGGGGCAAAATATTTTTTTTTTGTTTTTTTTAAGTTTTTTACTTTTTGGTAATTTTGTTCATGACATTTAATTAATACCTCCTGCCTGGCGGCTCGGAGAATTGTTATAAATGTTATGTCCAAAATTTTCAAGCAACCCACTTTTATACAATCGAATAAATACCAGGAAAATTTTCTCTTTCATGATATTATATACGATAATTTAAAAAGCATTACAAAAATACCATATCTTAAGATTCTATCTTTAATGGTTTTGAAAATATGCCCCTAAATAAAATTATTGCACAATTATTACTATAATATAAACAACATACACACATAATTAAAATTTACACATATTTTTTAGATTTGAATGACTATATTTTCGAAACTAATGAAGAAAGATTTATTAAATGTGTTAAAAATGTTGTATTTTTTAAAGCTCTTTACATGATCTTTTGGTGATGTATACCATTTAAAAAAAAATCATACTTTTGGTGCTACACTGTATATTTTTAGAGATTTAAAAATCCAATTATTAATCAAGAAACTACAGAGTTAACACAATAAACTGAATAAATTATTTATTTTGTTTTTATAACTTGACAACGGTACATAGAAAAAAATTTTCGGAACTTTTAAATTACTCTTAAATAATAGTTATACTTGTTTACATTTTAATGCCTTAACAAAAATATAATTTTGTTTTAAGTTCAATATTATACATATTATTAATAATTGGACTTCCATCGTTTTTATGAAGACATTAGGTATCTAAGTTGTATTTTTTAACAAAAGCTTTTCTTGAGTAACTTTTGTTAAAAAAAAAAAAAATATTAACTTATTATAAGATGGTCACACAATAAATAACTTTTATATTTAAGATATTTGCTGTGCACTCAGCTAGCCATTGTATGCAGATCCCTTTTATAGGGGGTATTCTTAAGAGTGTCGGTACTTTGTCCAGGTCAATGCTGTGCCAACGTAACGCCAACATTCGTCCTAGTTCCAGTCCCGCAAGGTTAAGTGAATCCGATTTAATTTTGTAGGTTCCAAATATTTCCTCACGTTCCACCATTTCCGCATTACCTACAGATGTTATCTGCTGCCATACCTAATCTGGCTAGGTGCTTTTAAGTATACGAGTGTCTAGATACCGGGCCTGTAATAGTCCTTAACTGAGTTTTACTCATGCTCAGTAGTCTGGATGCAAAGTCCTGAGAGGGACCCCTAAGCATTGCCCTGGGATGCATTTTCTTTGTTTCCGATGACCATAGTTCCTTAAACTTTCTTTTGGTCCAATCCTTGGCCCATCGCTTAAGGACCCCACCGGACATGCCCGATGGGCAGGATACTGCCAGGTTTAGGTTATTGCTACCAGCTACTGCTTATTCGCTGCCTTGTTTTCTTTAATACCAATCTGTCCTGGTACCTATACCAAATTGACCGTATTGGACTCTGCTAATGTATTTAGAGTCTCAATACTGTCTTAGCTTGGAATTGTTATCCTACTGATTAGTTGTAGGGCCAACAGGGTGGGCCAAATTAAACTTGCACACTATGTAACTAATAAAAACTTTTTATCTGTTGCGCCAATCTTTTTATTTATTTAAGGGCTAATATGTAGATAGGTTTTCTCTGGGTTTACCAATTTTGGTCAAATAGATTTACAGGACTGGACTTGTGGGACTTTTTTAAAAATACTGTATTTACCCTCGTTGCAAAAGAAATCTGATTTAGCTACAATTAGGTTAAAACGTTGTTCTTGTAGACAAACTATGGGAAAAGCGAATCTGTCAACAATTTAAGGATTTAGGAATTATAATTATTTTTGATAAATAATGCTATAAAGCATACATTTCCCCCCATTAAAAAAAAATAACTTTTTTAGTGTCCTTTAAAAATCGAAAATGTGAGGTTACCATGGTTACTGAGTTGGATGATGACGAAACTTAACAGTAAATTAATTAAAAATAAAAGTATTAGCCAAACTGTCAATAAAATTATCCATCTGGCACAAGCCCAGATCGCATACACCTCTGTTTGAACTACTGTTGAGTAATCTACAATGGGGAAGGCTAGCTCTATCCTTGGGTTTTCACTCTAAACACCAGCTCCAGTCCCACTCCTATTTTTAGCCCCATCTGTGTACCAGACCAGTCCCTTAGGAGCGAGGATGTCTTCCATATGATCCGTCCATTCATTTTGTCCGAGGTCTTTGTTTAATATTTTCTGTGAAAGTGGTAGATTCTCGGTATGACATCGGAGTCCTCAGGCCGTAAGATATCATTTGCTCCCACTTCCCTGAGTACCGCCGCATGACCATACGATTCTTCTTTACACCTCTCTCCTAATTTGAAACTAAGAGCCGTTTTAGTTGCCCCTTTTTTAGCTTCAATGGGGGTTCTGGTTAGTAACAGGTTCTAAGCAGTATAGATAGCTCATAGCCATAGTGGAGGTGGTCCATTCTGCTTTTTAAATGGTCTTGGTGGCTGCCGGCCACCACACGACGGATGGAAAAGTTAGCTGTGGGATCATAATCGCGGAGTAGATCCAATTGAAAAGCCTTCTTCGTTTGTACTCGGATGTGTTCATTCCAGCTGAGTTTTTGTCAAGGGTCACTCCCAGGTAACGAACCTGGTCCTTAAATGCAATATGCTTCTCTTTTTGTGAATAGTACTATCTCCGCTTCCCAGGGTTGACACTTAGGAGCGGATACCGCACCACTCGTCAACTAGGCTTTCTGCATCTTACTTTTAGGGGTTGGTGCGTGATCACCTTGTACAGCAATGCAGATATCATCAGCAAATCCCATCGCTCTGACACCCATTTTAGCTGAGGAATGGCGAAAGATATGTCCTGTGTAAAGTTCTGGGTTTGGAATACGTAAATAGGTAGCTATTTCAGAGAATTTATTCCTATGCACTGGACAGTACAAGCCAAAATTATACTAAGTCAAACTTCAGAATTAAAAACATTTTAAGTACCTGTTTAAGTGAAAAATTTGCAAGGGTTTACTTTTTCCACCAGGTCCATAGGCAAGCAAAAGCAAGAACAAATGGTTACATGCCAGCAGTATTTGTCTAATCTTTACCTGTTAGTGTTGTTCTACATGCTTTTGACTATCTTCTTTTTATCTCTGAACTGTTTAATTTGGCCGAAAGTGTATATGTTGATTAAAAATTTGTCTTTATTTTTCTTTTGTTAAGTTTTTAATGGCCATACGAGTCCAAGAAATTTTTATTTAATCAAAATCCAATTTTCGTAATTTAATTTTTGTCCTAAATTTAATTCTGTTTCCAATTAATCATCCCTACGAAGTAAATCGACAGATGTTTTAATATCCTCCTGGTTTAATTAAAACCAAAACTTTTTTCTTTTTGTTAATCAGAGTTAGTACATTATTCCATGACTGTAAAATAACACAAAATAATGTTATATTATGTTTTATATTAACGGCCTTGTTTGATCTTCAAATAATATTTTTTTACGAAATCGGAATACGATTTTAAAAATCAATACTTTTTGTTTATTATTAGTAGAAAGGGATCTAAGCTTGACAATTTTTATTTTAAATATTTTAATTTTTCTCTGTTAATTACATAAAATAATTAGGTTATAAAACATTTACAGTGTGTCCCAGGATCGGTGTTACCAGAGGACCAATTGACCAAACATTTGTAAATTTTAAAACTAAATTTTGGGAAATTTGTTGGCATGGTTCAAAACTAAGAAATGCATAATTTTACGCCCATTAGTATTATACAGGGCGAGTTATAACTAAAAATATAAAACAATTACCAGAAGTTACCTACTTTCATTTTAAAAATAGGAAAAAATTCTATAAGAAAATGTTGTACAATATTAAATTGTATGTCAAAATTTTAAGTTCAAGCCTAAAAGTAAAAAAGAATAGTTTAGTAATTTTTTATTAGACCTTAAATAATGGACAAGAGGAAGCAAAATTTGAACGAAAATTTCGTAATTTTAAAAATGTTTTTTTTTAATTCGCTGTTTTAAGCCCAGTATTTTAAAAAGTATTAATTGCATAATGTAAAAAATTACAAAACTATTCTATTTTAATTTAATTTTTTAAGTTTATATATTGACATAAAATTTAATTCTCTACAACAGTTTACCCAAACAATTTTGTCCTTTTAAATAATTTTCAATATTTTCCTGTCTATACTACCTTTTCATTTTATGTTATTGGTATTTCTACCAAACCGCCCATGCATGTTAATTAAAGATACTTTTGTTAAATTCCGGATTTTAATTAAAAACCAATGTTTCCATTAGTCCAGTGGTTGGTTAGTCGAAAATTAAAAATATTGACCAATATTTTGTTTGTTTATTTATTTAAAAAGTCAAATATTTTCATTAATACCTATTATAAGGATTTAGAAAAACGTTTGCTTAATAGTAACTATTGATGATAGATAATTTTTCATTAAGATATTCTGATGTTGAAACTAACAAATAGATAATAAAGCTTAGTACCAAGAGACACTTACAACTAGGCAATACTTCATTAATTGAAAGGCTTTTTAGTTTCTCAATAGACTGGTACTATTTTTTAAAGTTTTCTTTATGTTACACAATTAATTCAATTAAAACCATTTTTTTCGTACATACCTACATTCAAGCACTAAATTCTGCAGGACGAAGAACCCAATAATGTTGTGAATGTTAACCCGTTAATATTCCTTAATAAATTTAAATTTTGGCGTTAGCTTTTTTAGCAAATATTGAAACAAAGAAATCTTTATTTAAGTTGCATTTGCTCTAAAGTACATAGAATAAATGTAACAAATTCGAGTTATGCTTTTTGTAAAAAAGGTCCCATATACTTAAGGGGTTTTTGGACAAAAAAACATTGTTGCTATCCTTATAAAAAAAAAACTCAATTTTTTTCAAAATTAGATTTTACGTAATCAAGAACTTTATGGCGAATACCACGAAAAGCAAAAATCTCTCATCTAAACAATTTCGTTGTTTGACAGTGATGTTATCTCACCCTTAGTAACGTACTGGTTAGTAGCATTGTTCAGTAAAGGTACGCGCACATACATCGGCATCGGACGGACGCACTATGGTCGATTTTTGTAAAATTGTGGCAAAAAGGGAAATATCAAATCTTAAAAAATTAAGTTAATTGTCAATATTTTACTTCCTAACATTCTATTCTATTAGTTGGCTGTGACCATTCTGAATTTTTCACTTGTTTTTAATCTCTACGCCATCTTTAAATTAAGCCAAGTTTTCTATGCAGTAAACGTTATTCAATGATAAACATTGTCTTATAAAGATTCCTTGTATTAAAAATTTCTTGTAGAATTTTTTTTTACTGTTTAGTGGGATTAGTGTTTAGTCACGTATGTATATAGTGTTTTATTCATTTATTGAAATTTTGTTTTCTATTTTACTAACACATTTAATCAAGTGTATAAAAATTATAGCAAAGTAGCCATTTTAACAAACATTTTTTTATGTTCCGCTAACGACCCTCTTAAAATTTGTATCACATTATCTTTTCTCTAACTGTTTAGTTTTCTGGTTACCAAGAAAAGTTTTGCGACTTTTGCGCTTTTTTAATAAACTTTAAAATATTAGTGCAGGGTTATAGACTCCACCAGCTTCTTTATTTTTCTAGTTACAAAAAACATTTAATTTAAGAAGTTGTAGGATTGTTATCCACAGAGGTTGCAATGTACTTTTAAATTTATACAAGGAAGCTTAAAAAAGTGTGAGAAATTAATAATTTTTTTAATAGAATACCCTATACAGGGTGTCTAGTTTAGGTGATGCCACTTTTGCTTTTTCCGAAATGGCAAATGCTGCTAGTGCTTTCACCGCGATGCAACATTTCAGTTGTTTCTGAGATACAGGGTGATTTGTTAAAAACACTTAAACTTATTTTGTTGGAATATTTCAAAAACTATTGATATTCGAGACATACATTAAATATTTTATGAACCACAAACTAATAACTCTGGACAGTTAGTAAGGTCGGTTTTTGTATTGTCACTAGTTGGTTAAATATATTAAAAAGTGAAGGTGATTTGAAGGTTAATGAAGGTGAATTTAACCTTCAATTTACCTTTACTTCACCTTCACTTCACCTTCACTTCGCCTTCACTTCGCATTCACTTTTTATTTCCGTTAGATAGCTCTTGAAAAGTTAAGATAGGAAAGTGAAAGTCGTTTTGCTCTATCTTCAACTGTTTTTGCTTGGTAAATCGTCAAAGTTCAAAAATTCCGATTTTCAATTGTTAATAACTCCCAAACTATTAACTTTAGGTATAAGAATATGACAAGCCAAAATGCTTAGAATTTTATGTAGATTCGAAAAATGCAAAAATATACAGGGTGTCCCATTTAAAAGAACCACTTTTGGTGTGCCATGTTTTTTGGCTCACCCTGTATACTTCAAAATAATTTTAAAAAGTAGCTAAAATAGCAGTCTCTAACATAGTTTTTGTTTGGAATCAAAATTCTCAATAGTATGGATACTATGGAATCCTGTATATAGGTTGTCGTACATGCCAAGTTTCGAAACATCCTGTATAAAACTTATTAAGATATCAATAAAGCTTTTGCCACTTAAAATGATTATAATTTGTGTGTTTGTAATTTTTGGAATGATAAAACAACATTTTTGATCTTCTTTTAATTTATGCCACGTTTTAACAATAATCGGCCACTGTGGGACGGTACGGATCGGAAAAAATGAAATAAAATAAAGCAGTGCACCTATGTGCGGGCGATTTGCACCGGTTTTAAAAAATTTTGCGAGAATATAGCAACTTAAATTAAAATTCGGCCATTACAGGTCAGAAATTGCGTTATTTGACAAGAATTAAGGCCGATTTCTACCAGAGGGTTTTAACCCAGTGGTTTTATACCATGAGTAAAAAGACACTTTTAATATTTACTCATGGGTTGGCGGTTATTAAGGCCAACCAAATTTGATAAAAGGCTTTATAATCATCCTCCTTTTTATATACCTAAGCATTTTTTGTTTTAAAATGTATTTTATGTTAATTTTTTACAACGTTAGGAAATTAAATATCCTAGTAATTCGAACTATGTGCCAATTAAATTATTGATCCTCTAAATATCTACAACCACGTTATCTTTCCAATGTACATTGTGGTTAAAAACTGACAACACGCTGACCTCATATAATAATAAAGTCACTAAAAGTTAAGGGTTTAGAAATATTATTAGTTTAAAAAAAAACTTTGTCGAAAACCCTTATTTCATAAGGCGATTGTTTTCTTAGCAGAATTCTAATGTTTGCTGAAATATTTTTCCCATCCGTACCATCTGTGGCCGACGTATGTACGCGTACCCTAAACTGCATTGCGTTTTAACGGGAATCGGTAAGTAAGATAGAAGAAAATAATTGGAAATAATTTCCTAATGTCGTAATTATATACGAAAAAAGAACTGCTTTTCATTTCATTCATGGGGACTCCTCTCCAGTGATGCGTTTCGCCTACCTCATATCTAAGAGGGACGGTAGGGAATTATTTCCATTTATTTTGTTAGATCATACTTGCCGGCCCCCGGTTAAATTTGATGCAGATTTGCTGAATGGTGCTTTTTACTCTGTTATCAAAGGTAAGAGTACATCTTACTGTCAAACAACAAAGTTGTTGTTAATACCCACCTATTCTAAAAACGCTATTAAGTAAAGCTTTTAGTTAAGCTGCTAGTTGACCTTAACGGCATGATGCGGCTTCATGGTCAACTACACCGTACTTACCCGTATTTAGTTGTATCGTTAGAATAAATAAATATACATTGTCAGTATTTTAAAAACTAATAATATCTAAAAAATTCCCTTAAAAACTTCTTTTTAAATATATACTAATAAGGATAAAGTACTGGAAGATCTTATAGTCTTTGTCAATATAATTCTCAACAATTATTTGTGACCACCCTGTATATATTTATTGTTAAAATATCAATACACTTTACTATAGAAGCTCTTTTTTTACGAGGAGACAAACCCAAATTTTTATATAGGGCTTATGTTCAGGAAAAAAATGATTGTTTAGTTCGGGTTAGTAAAATTTAAAATAAGGGTCAAAGCCCACTAGGCACTTAGGTCTCGGTCCGCTCACCGACCGGTCAAATAATTTACATGTTTTTTAAATAATTGACCTTAAATACCATTTAAATGGCATGTAAAATATTTGACCGGACTGTACCGAGACTTGAGCGTCTAGGGTGCTTTGATCTTAAGCCAAAAACGGTTGGACGTATAGAATAATACATGAAAAATGAGTAAAATTTTACGCACAATTTAAAAAGTAACTAATATATAGGATGATTCATTTAAAATAAAAAATTTGACATGAAATTCTGGTATAACCGAAAGTGGTAAAACTGTCAATATATTTTAGTCCCATGCACTGATCTCGATGGATTGCCAATGTTATCAACTGCGCGAAACAAAAGTTACATTTCATGAGCAAAAAAACGGGTTTGTGCGCAAGCAAATCGAGGGTTAACGCTCCTGGCGCCAAACAGACTATCCGCATTATCGAAAAGAATTTGTCGACGGCGTCCTGGTTTTTGTTCGAAGTACGGTAGGTAATGAGCGTCACGGTCAGACCGCGGACAGAGGGTACGGGGTGCCCGTGTTTGTTTTTTGCCATGGCTTTTAAGCGCGCATGTTCGTCTACCCGTCCATTTGTTTACTGCGCGAGGTCGTAGAAATCCGAAAAATGCTTCTTGCCACTGCGGATATAAATGTAGGTTATCTATGGTCCCATGCCTTCCACTGACTTTATATTGTTACCAAATTTTAAAAAAATTTCAAAGCCCACATTTTAACAAATCAATTGCAGCAGTTGCTTGTGGGACACCCTATATGTCTTGTCATTTGTAATCAGTTTATTCTTGTAATAAATTTCATTTTTAAACTTTCTTTTATACAATACTTAAAGTAAAAAGTTTTCTTTACTATATATTCGAACCTATCTAAGTAAAAAAATATGCTTAAAGGTCTGGCCACACATACCTGCAACGAGCTCGCAGCCGTGCGTCTTCCTGGTAAAATGTAGGGGATAAAAAGCAAAAAGCTTTGTGTTCAATAAAACTGCAGTAATATAAGTTTGTTTTACTAAGTTTTAAATTAAACCTGATCGTAAAATAAACCTTTATAAAGCAGGTAACAAATTATTGCCTATACTACACTCAAAGTTTGACTAAAAAGATCAGAGATATGTAAGAAAATCTGTTTTATTAAGAGATATTTAGAAGATATACATAAGACAGTAAACTCAGCTTGACAAAAATACTTTTAATATATTTGAGGGTATAAAAACTGTTTTTCCGAATTAAACTGCCTCACTTTACTCTATAATTATTGTGAATCCGAGCTCGGTGCGGGCCTTGGTGTGGCAAGACCTTAATTTTTGTTATGGAAATCAGTCTAAAGGGTTACATCAACCCAAAAACAAATAATTCCTGATCTAATTAGGCATAAAGGCTTTGCGGCGATCAGATTATATATTACAAACATTAAAAACTACACGTGTACGTGCTCTAATTTTACATCAGATATCCGATATCCATTTTGATAATAATTAAAGGTAATTCAAAACTTATTTTATTTTACGCATTACATTATGCTTTTCTGTTTATTGTATTTATGAAATGTTTAAACAAAATTTAATTTATTTGGAACTCTTTAAATAAATTTATTTTATATTTAAAAAGACCAAATAATTTAAATTTTGTATTAATAAGAATTACTTCTTCTTGTATTATTTACGAAAAGTGCATTTTAAACATAACAATTAAAATATTAATAATTGAAACATTAATAATAAAAACATTTTAACATAACAATAAATACATAGATTTAAAAAGTATTTTTTTGTCATATTTTTATTAAAACTGAGATATACGACCCGCACCAAATTGACAGAGTGTTACAAAATGTTGTTGAAAAACTTTTATTTGTACAAGCGCAAAATCAACCTGTCCCTGTTAAAATAAAAAAATTAAAATCATGTATTTTATTAGTCATTTTTTAATTAATTTTAATAAAAACAAATCCTTAACTAATAGAGATTGTTATTATTTCTGCAATTTATTGATTTTTTTATTAGTTCTTTAAGCGACTTAAAGTGACTTGTTTTATAAGGTTACTCTTGGTCCTCATGCAACAATATTATTATTATCTGCATATTACTAACAAAACATTTAATTGACTTTTATATATATGCTAATATTTATATTTTTTTATATGTTCATTTTGGCACCTTTTCCAATGGGGTTAACAAAAGGACAAATGAACCAAAAATTGTATTTTTCTAAAAAAGATCATTTTTTTTTAAATTTTTTACTTAAAAAAAAGGTTGGAATCATGAAGAAAATAATGTTGATTTTGTATACAGGGTTCGCAAAAACCTAAAAAAACGTGGTTTTTCTATACGAGTAAACTACATTTATTTTTAATTTTTAAGAAAAATATCATTTAGAAAATTTATTTACAATATCGTTTTAAATGACTTTATTAATGTTAGAGGGGTATCAAAAAGATTCATGAAACTGATATTGGAGTTATCAAGTTATTTTAGACTTTTATAATAAAATTACCTAACAAGCTCTCATAGTTTGCTTTTCAAACACCCGCTTTCTCCAAATCGTAGAATTAAAAATTGACTGCAAGAAAAACAAAAATTATTGCAAAAATAATCTAGTGAACATCAATTATTTTTGGCTTTTCAAATGGTTTTAATATTTAATTTGTTTTATTATTTACTGCAAATGGTAATTTTTAGACCTTTATTATTTATTTACCCCTAATGGCCCCAAGACGTTGGTTGCCAGATGGCCCAGTCCGACGCTGAATAAATTCTATAAATTATCTTCTAAAATGTATTTCATAAGTTACAATGATTAAAATTAATTTTTTGATTTTATGTGCGGTTTTGCATGCGTTAAAAGTTTTTGGTCCTATCTACAAGAAGGATTTTGTGAAATTAGCGACGAACTGTCTGGTAATCATACACCTAGTATGACAAACTATTAAAAATGTGTATTGTAAAAGATTTTATTACATACATAGAAAATAACAACTCATTTAGAATTACTAGTTTTCGTGTGGAGTAATAAAAAACAATAAGGTTGATTGGAAACCTTTTACTTTTACTAAGAATGAACTCTATCTGGGTCAATTTGGTAGTGGGTATATATATATTATTACTTTGTCAAAAAACGAAGGGTATTAATTGCAGTTATTAAATACTTAAAATAAATTACAGATACGTTTTTTTAAATGTCTTAGTAATTACCTTGTTACTAATTAAAAAGTTTTTGCGGACATTAGAATTTACATCACTGTAATTGCATAAATCGATGTTAATACTACACTGTGTATAAAGCTAAAACCATAATTATTTGTCATGTTTCTTTATTCCGTAATGGAAACACAAAGTTTCGGTTGGTAATGTTTTAAAGTAGTGGGTCAAAATTTTTAACATAATTCTAATATCTCAAAAACGGCTGCTTAAATAAACTTTTACCTAGAATACCCTTTTATGTAAAATATAATAAAAAATTATGTTTATTTAAAACTTACATACAAAGTGACTAAAACAAAATATTGGTTTTTAATTTGTGCAAGATACCGCGGGTATTGCCCTCAAAAGTTTTTAATAAAATTGATAGCAAATTCTAATTCCTTACCTACAAATACCCTTTTACGTAAATATTGTAACAGAACATTTATTATTAAGACAATTATTAACAAAAAACTAATACTTGAATACATTTTTGCTAACCTGTATCTCCGAAATTATTTTTTTGGACGTTTGGACGTCATAATTTAGCTGCAGATATGTGGTAGCGGAATTTTCATCGTTTTAAGGCTTGGCGAATGTTTCGCCGGAGTTTCAAAGTTGTCAATTTGTTGGCGTTAAAGAAGCGCGCAAACAGGTTGGTAAGTTTGACGGATATTTGGCGAATTGTTGCAAGTCTGGACGCGGCCTAAAGTATTTATTAACATAAACTGCAAATATTCCGTCCATTTTAAAAACGTAGTTAATGATGGTGGCTCAAAGACAAACTGTCTGATCTTAAATTTAATTACATCTTTTGATAGAAGAGAAAAAGTGCTCAAATTTTTCCTAAGTTTACCAACCCTGTATATCTTACCGTCTTCTATATTGTTATGGTCTTATAGCCTATCGCCACAGAACAAGCGATTAAACTAAGGTTTCCTAGAGAGTCGGTCGGCAGAAACCGACCACGACCGACATTCTACCAAATCAAATATTTACAACTTATATCGCACATTCCGTACAAAACTGTATTAACACAAAATATTTTAAAATTTCAAAAGAAGGAAAATAAAATTGACGTTAATACAATATGCAATTTATTCTATTCTATTCTATTTTCGGTTATTGGCTTTGACACTTAGTGCATACAGCCATCGTCAAGTGGTTGGAAAATTGGATTGTCGGGTTCTAGACCCCCAAATTTTCCTTTTAATGTTCAAGCTATGTTTTCTATTTAAAAACAAATTCTTTCTCTATACATGCATAAATTAAGACTGTCTAGCCAGCGGCTGCTACTGGTTTCGCGTATAACCGTCACTTTCACTACTGACGTATTTCCGTAAGGCATGCGCACCTCCTCGACCATACGAGGACACCATGTGTTCAACACCAAAACGAAAAAACTTCAGGCTTTAGGAATCTTCACTCACAGCGCTTAGCCCCAGAAGAAAGAAGCCCCAATTTAGCGTGAATCTTTTCTCGATCCCCAAGGGTACAGCCACGCTCGTACGATGCCTTCAATCGCCTACCCGGGAGGTCTGTGTAGACCTCTACGTAAACATGAACCGCACTACTCGAAGATCGCGGAAAGAGTCATATGCAATTTATGTATCGCTTTAGGTAGCGACATCTTTAGGATTATGCTTTAATTTACAAAAATCCGGTTTTGCAGGGACATGAAGTATGTTAAAAGGAATCTATTTTTGAAATAATCTCATTTTTTTATATTTTTTAGTTAATATACCTTTAAACGGGATGTGGTTTCATTAAAAACTGAATATTTGAACGTAAGTCGCGTCCATTTCCGGCGACCGACAGTCCTATGCAACCGTAGCTTTATCCCAAACAGCAAGCTGACGTCTTATTGACGTCTCTTATTAGTTATTTTTGGTCACATTTGGTCAGCAAAGACGGCATAAGATGACGACAAAATGACATCAAATTGACTTCCCTAAGTCACAGACAAAGGACGGACGTCTCGATAATGACATCTTAAAGACTTCTTTAAGATGACGAAAAATTAACGCATATACTTTTTTTAACTAAAATGATACGATATTTTATTTGAAAATTAAAATAGGAAAAAACTTCTTACCGTTTGCAATTTCCTTGCACTGCAAGGACGCATTTCTCGGGACACTGTCCAACCTGAAATGCAAATTTTTACACTAGCCGAAGATATTTCTTTTAAAGCTAATTGAGATCACCAACTCGAACTATTTTGGTCTCATCGGTACGTTGTAAGCGATAAATATTGAATAAACGTAGTAGTTTATTGTCCATTACGCCATCTATTGGTAGAGTATTTTTCTATTTCAATTTTGTAAAATTATTAGTCTTATTTTTCTGTCATATGATATTTCGGTTGGATTTTAACACGAATCATATAATGTCACAACATTTTTCTGGCGGGTTTTCTAAACGTGACGTCATTAGATTTTCATCGTAGTAGTATGACGAAAAAATGACGTCAAAAGACGTCACTTCAACGACGTCAAAAACACGTCATTAAAATAACGTTCAAATGACGTCACAATTTTGGTCTGATGACGTCCTATGACCAAACATGACGTCATAATGACGTCAGCTTGCTGCTTGGGATCGTTTAGCGTTTTTAGGTAGGAAGTATTTATTAAAAATAACGTCCGAGAAGGCACTTCCGCATCTAAAAGGTGCTCTGAAATGTATTCACTGCCTATTTCAGACTTGGACAACGTTGATAAAAAATATTGGGATCCAACCTATCGTACAGCACATTTTATAGGAAGTGGGTGTTTATTTTCTTAATTTTTAGTGACCTGCTTTTATACATATAAAAAAATTCCCAACATGTTTGTTGCGCCATCGCGCAACCAATTAGGAATTGCGGTTGATCCTACCTTGTGTTCATTGTATCTGGATTGCGATCCATCTCGAAGCTACAGGGTCATTTTCAGATTTTGGCCACTTTTATAACTTTAAGAGCAAATAATACCAGTTTGCTTTATAGAAAAACTTTAAAATAGTTAATTGTCTAGTTTGTTGCTTAATATACCGTTATGTAATTAGTTGAATTATATCTATGTTGGGCAGTTATTAAAAAAAAATTACATCTTATGTTTTCTTCTCACACTGGAACACTCTCTGCATATTTATGGATATTTATTAATGCGGGACAAAAAAATTAACTAGTTTTATTTTGACTCCTGACACTGAATATTTTGTGTGTACTCACTCCAGAGAATGTTTGTCAACAATAAGCTCTTAATTTAAATATGTAGATCCGCCTATATTGTAGAAAATTATACGCACAACAAAAAGGTCTTATAGTCGTTTTTACTAAATCTAACCATTAATAAGATATTTAGGGCCAAAAATTGAAAAAATTTTAAGAAAAACTGACTTAATTTCTTTAATTTTGTGCTTTATTGAAATATATTTATTTATTGACAATTAGGTTTCTTACTATTTCTATCGAAAATTAAAAGCACTACAAAAAGGGTCTCTATACTTTGTAAGTAAATTACGAAATTTAAAACAAAAAATTTAATCTTTGACTTTGAATATCTTTTTAATGGTTGAATTTAATAAAAAAATATGAGATACCTTTTTTGTAAGTAGTTTATTTTTGATCGAAGTAGTAAGAACTAAATTGTATTTTTATATAAATATAAATAAATAAGTCTTTTATTAAAGTGCTCTTGTTCATCTGTAAGAAATTAATTACTTAACAGCTGATCTTAGAAACTATTTATAGAAAGAATTATCTGTATTAGAATAAATAAAATTAAAAACACCAAAAAATTAAAGCAAATAATATTTTTATAATAACTTAAAGATTTTAAGACTTTTTTATTCTTTAACAAAAAAGAACTTAGTAGTAGTAGTAGAAAAAAGCTGTTACTTTGGTCTCTCATTTTAGAAACATCGCTACTTTAGTACCTAAGAGACCAAAGTAAAAAGTGCATATGTTGCACCACAAACACCTTGGCAACCAAAGATTTCGCAAACATTTCGAATGTTGTCCAAGTTATCAACCAATAGTTTTTTTTTGTTGTTGGTTGAGTGCATTATTTTTCTTTATGTTTTTTCTATGAAATTTTCCGGTAAAAAATAATGTTTAAAGTGCGAAAAATAATACATTTACCTCTGGACTACTGCAATGGTTTTTTATCGTCGACAAATTCTATTCCTCTCTCCGTCTCCGGATAAAAGTTTACATTTTAGTCCCTTGGTGTATAATATACTATTACCAGGCCTTAATATTTAAATATTTTAAATTTCGACAACTTATTCTACATTCAAAATGTATTTAGTGCTTATATTTGCTAATTTATTAAAATCGTTAAAACCATTTTTTAATTCCGTATTCGTTTTGTTACTGGTCTTAATTAATAGTAGTATATTATAAATAAAGCATTAAAAAACCAAAAAAAAAAAAAAAATTAAAACAAGTAACTAGAAAACTAAAAATCGACGTTTGGGTGGCAAGTCGGTCGATTTTTAGTTTTCTAGTTACTTGTTTTAATTTTATTTTGTTTTTTTTGTCGTTTTTCTTTATTTTTTGGCGTGTACCTAAATAACTACCATCATATAAATGAATCCGCCCAACCAATACAGAACATATCTTCAACTCACTGGTCTTTTTTATATTTCAGAGTTACAAAGAAAAAGATGCCGGTAAAGTAGTAGTGTACACAACGACGATGGGTATAATCAGAGAGACATATCAAGCCTGCATGAAAGTCAAACAAATCCTTAGAACGTTATTAGTCAAATTTGAGGAACGAGACGTATTTATGAGCACGGAGTATCAAAATGAAATTCGAGAAAGAATGAAATGTGATCAAATTCTAATACCTCAGTTATATGTAGATGGACAACATTGCGGGGTAAGTATTATTGGCATAAAAGCCAAAATATTACGTATTTTATATGAGTATGACTGCAGCAAAAAAAAAGAAGTACTGCGGGTTGTCAGTAGTAGACAGGGTTATTTATTATAAAGTAAACATGGCCTTATTTTTGAACCTCCCTCTACTTTTTTAAAAACGAATATAGTCATTTTGTGTTTCCTTTTCCCGTGAAACTCAATAATCTTATCAGGAAAACATTTGAAACAAAAACAAAAGAGTTGCAGCACGAGTGACGTATTTTTTTAATGGAATACCCCGTATATTTTTTTGTGAATGGTTAGGGATTTTTACGAGACATTCGGTGATCTAGTGGTTGCTGGGTTTATTTCCTGCGATTCTAATGCAATTTATTAAAAACTGCATTATTCTACAGTGTGATTTAAAAATCAATCACAAAACTTAAGGGGGTGATTCTACTTGACAAAATAAGGGTAGAGCTTCATATACATTTTTTTAAATGTCGTTCGTTTTCGAGTTACAAGCCGTTAAAGTTCAATTTTTATTTTGGGTTGTTTCGCCATAGTGCATTTATTTTTAACCAATCCAGTTGATATTTGGCACACAAATCAAGTTTTGCAGATTCTAAAATTTTAAGACAAAAGTACTTTTTTAAATATCGCCAGAGCTACAGTGCAAATTTTAAATTACCAACAAAACTTTTTATTACAGGAGTGTCGTTTATTAATCCTTAAAAACAGGGTTATCCAAATCAAGTGTCCGCCATTGGAACTGCGTTATTACTCGAAATACAAAACAGTTTAAATTAACAAACTAGCAGCAAAATACCATATTTTAAATGAAATACCCTGTATATTTAATGACCATTAGAAAGATATTTCAATATCCTTTAAAAAAAAGTCTTTATATATTATATCCAATTTTTCATAGTTTCGATAATATGGCCATACTCAAGAGTTTAATTGTAAACTGGATTTTTGTATATAAAACACCCCGTATTTAATAGTACCATTAAAAAGGTATTTAAAAGAACTTTCAAAAAATATCACAGTTGATGCGTTTATCTTTAAAATTTTGAAAAATATAGCCATCCCAATCTAAAAATAGTAGATTTTTTTAACGTTTTATTTTTGACACTATTGCTTATTAGTCCTCGGCCACGATACTAAGCGTCTGCGGCCAGCGTTTAGCGGAAAATGTGAAAGCGCTATCTTTAATCTTTATTCGAGAATAAAAGAACTTGTCTATAAATCAGCTGCTCGACGCTGACGCTGGGGATCGTGCCCAAGGCCTTATAGCTTGTCAGACGCACGCGCATTTTGTTCAAAGCGTTCGTGGAGAAGAAATCCCAAACTGCTGATTAAAAATCCCCTGTTTGTGGACGTCCAATTTTTCGTTGTGAACTAGTTTCAAACCGTCAAAATAATCCGACGATTTTGGAAACATTTTTGGTTGAAGACATGCGCAATGGCCATTACTTTTGTGTTTTGTAATTTTATTAGATTTTACGTGGATTTCACATGTTTGTTCATTTGTATTTCTTTACACTTTTAACAGCTTAGTGAGTTTTTAGTCTTTGTATTCAGTAATTATTATAATTTGTGGTTGCTTTAAAGACGTTTTAAAAGTATTTTTCAAAATTTTGTTCAAAATTAGGTCGTTGTTGCTGTGCAAAAACTAAATTTTTGCTCGGTTGCGTGGATCCATTTGGTATTTTTCGTCATGCCATTCGCAGAGTTAAAAACTTCAAACTAATCACAATAATATTTCCAACCAAGCATGCGCATTGGAATATTGCAAATTGGTTGAAAATTTTGTTGAAAAGCTAGTAAATTAATAATATTAAATTAGATACGTCTAACTTTATTATTTTTGAAAATATGGCAATCCAAATCAGCCCCACCTTTCAGTTCGCCTGGCAAGTACTTGTGCTCATCGAAAACGCCTGTCAATTTTTTTCAAACTTTACTATGAATAAACCAAATCCTAGATACATTTTAAGCTTACAGCTCTAACTTTTGTTTTTATTATTATTTTTTTACTTTCAAAAATATACAGGGTGATGATGTGCAGGGCTGCTGCTTGCCAGGTGATGATTTTCGTACTAAGCATGCTATGACTTATCACTTTAAAAGTTCTAGCCTAACAGGCCCAACGTTACTTGAAGGGTTCACTAGCTCTGGGACTATCTTAAAAAGACGTTTTGCGGTGACCACTATATCTCTGAACTGGATCCTCTAAAATTAAAAAACCAAAAGATTTTGTTAAAATAATGTTAAATCTAATAATTAATTGAAGAAATAGGAAAAATATATTTTTTTTACTAAATATCGGTTTAAAAAAAACAATTTTTGTCTAATTTTGGCTTTAAATTGTTTATAACAAAAACTTGTTTTTATCGGTAACACAAATCTTAAAAAAATTACAAAAAATATGTTTTAAAAGCTCGTGTTAAAATTTGAGACTAATCAGTTTAGCCGTTTTCGAGTAAAAAGTTGGGTAAAGGTTGCTGTCTATTCAGGTCTCTTACTACTAATTTATTCAATTTTTATAAAAAATCACAAATATTCTAGGTTTTAAATTTCTACTAAAAGGTAAAATGGTCAAAACAATTTAAAATGGTACTCTTATTTTATACCTTATTTTTAAAATTCAACACTACAATCCCTTTCTTATGATATAGCACAAAAATTTTAGAGCTAACAACATACTACCTGTATATTGGATGCGATTATTTAAATTGGTTTGTTTTTATTTTTCTTGCTCTAATTTGTTTATATCTTCATTATCATTATTGCCTTTTGAGACCTATAAAGGACACAATATTTAATTTTAAAATGTCTTGGTTTCACTTGGCGACTTCCAAATAAGATGGAACATACACTACGTTTATATCGAATAGTTGAAGCTAGCTTGAGTTAAAACGGCTTTTAAACGTGACTTGAAAAAGCGATTTAAACACACTTAAAAGTGACTTGAATTGTTCAAGTCAAGCCCGAAAATAAGTAGGGTTGACTTCACTGAAGCCGATTAAAAACACGATATTATAAACGATTCAAGTGGGCTTAATAACTGCCTAACTTCAGATGAATGCTTCCTCGAACGTCATCAGTGTCAATTTCATATATGATTTTCACATTTTTATACAAAATATGAGTGGAAAAACAGGTGAAAAACTTTAATACACGCTCACACCAAAAGAGCACACAAACCGGGACAAATTGAAAAGTGAGGTTTGTTTTTCATTTGATGTCTACTGTGAAGTCGGATGCTTGACCTCGATTTTCAATAGACTTTCAAGCCACCGAAATAAACACGTAGACTTGGAAATCGCTTCAAAGCCGCTTTGTTTTCAAGCCAGCTTCAACTATTCGATATAAACGTAGTAATACAAATAAGATAAAACTTTATAGTCGGGGAGCTAAATTGGGATTAACCGATGACTGAAATTTTCGGCTGAAGGTATCTGTCTAAATCGATCGCACTGTGACCAACTTAATAATGTCCTATGTAATTTAATTTACTACAGACATCGGTCAGATACAGCCAAAAATAAATTTGACTGAATACAGTGCCTACTCTGACCGCAACCTTAGTCGTCATAGAGACCTATTCTGCAGTCCAACGGAAAAACACTGTATGTGAATAGGCTTATTTATACTATACACATACGCTGTTTTTCTGTTAAACAACAGTATTTGGTTGCAAAGCTTAGATGATAGGAAGAAAAAAGAATGTTCTTAAATGTGATTAATCTTTTTATCGGTGGGGAAAGCGGCTATAGATTTTTAAATTTGTCAAAAAACTACTGTTACTATTTTGGCTTGTGAAAATCGTTCGGATCGTATCGGATTATATAGGGTGTCCAGTAATTCAACCGACAAACTTTGGGGTAATTCTACAATAAGAAATAAGAAAACAACTTTAAATGAATATAATCATCTTAGTTTTTGACGTACGAGGGGTAATTTTTTTTAATCATCGTTTGCTTACTTACACTTTTATACAAATTAAAATATTTTTAAAAAATTTTGATAACATCTCCTATGCATCAAAAGATTTTTCTTTTTTAAGAAAAAAAACATTGCTTACCAGTGTTATCTATAAGTGGTTTGGGGTTAATATTTTTTAAGAAAAAAATAATACGCTACCGCATTTTTGTTTAATAAACGGTAATTGCATAAAAAATAAAATTTATTTTTGGCATGGTCATTTTATATTGCTAATATCAAATTCTACAGTTTAAAATAACCTTTGTTTTTGTATTTTTAATTAGATAGGAATTTGACCATATCGAGAAATAATTTCTATTTATTTACACGAAAACTGTGTATCCAACAAAACAAAGTCAAAAAATCATTTTTCTTTATCTAAATGGAAATTTTTTAGGTTTCTATTTTATAAAATGCAGTGGCGTACAAATTTTTTCTTAAAATATATTTACTTCAAACCCCTTATGTACGACACTAGTAAAAAATTATAATTTTATTTTATGTCAAAAAACGTCCTTTGATGCTTATGTCTTCGAACTTTTTCAAAATATTTTAATTGGTATAGAAGTTAAAATAAAAAAAAAAACACATAGTTTTTAATTTTTTAACACCTCGTAGTTTAAAACCTAAGACGTTTAGGACATATATGAGTTAAAGTTTGTCTGTTGGGTTACTGGACATCCTGTATATTTTTCGTTATGCTTAAATTATTTTCTCAAAAAAAAAGGTACTTTGTAGCCCCTCCGCTTTCTTAGCGTCACTATCAAATTGTCAGATTAGTGGAATATACACTGTTTAACATGTAATTAACTTACCCCATCTTAATCAGAGGCGGCTCCTATTTGGTGGAGGTACTTTACCGGGTAAAAGTATCACTATAAATAAATCAAATCTATATTTAGGGCCGGCTCGAGAAAAAGGGGCGCCTGAGGCATCTACAATTTTGCCGCCCAACAATGCAATGAAATTTAAGGTTCAAAGTATTTAAAGAGCAAAAAAGGTCTCCACCTTTATTTATTTTTTTTGCTTTTTAAAACTTACATACAGCGGGTCATTTTGCAGCTCCTGTAAACATGCCGCTTGAGGCGGTCGCCTTACCTGCTCACTCCTTCGGGCCGGCCCTGCAAAGTATCCTCCAGTATATTAATCTGCCGCTCTGTAGTAAATCCCGAAATTCCCTGTTAGGGCTACTCTATTATTATTTAGACCTATTGCGTTAATTTAACATAGGCATTGGCTAAACGACCGCCGGCAGTTTAAATCAATTATAAGAAGAAAACCGTCGTCCGGCGTTTTTTTTATTTCTTCGGCGAAAACTGCTGTCTGGCGGTTTTGCTTTTAAAAACCATTGAAACCCGCCGGAAAATAGTAAAGTGGTAGTAATTTACCCAATAGTTTTTCTAAACTTCGTGTTTTTCTTTAGTGACTTTTTTTTCGTAGTTTTGTTTTCAGTTATCAGAACAGATAGTATGTCTCAGGATGCGTGTTTTAGAAGCCAAATGGACCAAACAATTTTAAAATATTAAAGGCATTATGAGAAAACTGGTTGAATGGTCCAAAACTAAGAGATACCGAATGTTTTTCCGATTGGTATAGGGCGAATTATAACTAAAAATATGGATAATGACCAAGAATAAAGTATTTTATTTTAAAAAATGAAACAAGAAATAGTAAGGTTATTTATTGTCCCGGAAGTGGGAGCAACTCCGATTTTGACTAAATTTGGTATACGGGGTTTTTTTTGGGGCGCTGATTACAAATCCGAAAAAATTTTAGCCGAAAACGTTTCGCTTTCAAGATATCCATCATCAAAGTTAAAAAACGAACTATCCTCATTTTTACTATATTTCCTTTCTTTTTGCACACAATTCCTGATTTAAAGCAAATGTGGCACACAATATTTTATTTTCACTCTTTTAAACCCTGTTTTTCCATGTATTTTACAGATTTTATCAAAAAATTGCCAAACGTTTACTTTAAAAACGCGGCAACCATATATACACGCCTCCTGCGGTGTAAATTGATGATTGAAATAAGTTTTCGAAATATTGCAAAAATGTGTATACATAGAAAAACGGTGTTTTAAAAGGTAAAAATCAACTATTGTGTGCCACTTTAGCTTTATATTACGATTTATGAGCAAAAATATTGGGAAAATAGGGTTTGATAATTTGCAACTTTGATGATAGATATCTCGAAAACGAAACGTTTCCGACTAATATTTTTTAGATTCTGAAGAATTTTAGTCGGAAACGGCTTGTTTAAAGTTGAAAATCAAACCAAACCTATGTTTAACATATTTTTCCTTCTTTTTGCACATAATTCTTTCAGCTAAAGTGGCCCAATTTTAACCTTTTGAAACCCATTTCTTCTGTATTTTACGAGTTAAATTGCAAAAATTTTACTTTTAATTCATTTCATGCGCAGTTGTTTGCAATTTATTTCATATAATATGTAAAATACATGGAAAAACAGGGTTTTAAAGGGTAAAAATCAAATATTGTGTGCCACTTTAGCTTCAAATCAGGAATTGTGTGTAAAAAGAAGGGGGAATATAGTGAAAATGAGGATAGATCGCTTTTTAACTTTAATGATGGATATCTTAAAAACGAAACGTTTTTGGCCAAAAATTTTTTCGGATTCGTGATCAACCCCCAAAAATCCCTGTATATCAAATTTGGTCAAAATCGGAGGTGTTTCCACTTCCGGGACAATAAGTAACCTTGGTTTTTTTTTATTCTTTTTTTAAAAATAAAAGTACCCTATTTTTGGTTATTATCCATATTTTTAGTTATAATTCGCCCTGTACCAATCGAAAAACATTTGGTATTTCTTAGTTTTGGCCATGCGACCAGTTCTCTCCTAACACTTTTAAAATTTTAAAAATGTTTCGCATCGAGACATACTATCTCTTCTGATAACTGAAAACAAAACTACGAAAAATAAGTCATAAAAGAAAAACACGAAGTTTAGAAAAATATATTTGGTAACTTACTACTACTTTACTATTTTCCGGCGGTTTTCTATGGTTTTTATAAGCAAAAACGCCGGACAGCGGCTTTTACCGAGAAAATAAGTAGAAACAGCTTAAACTTACAAATACATTTTAATTTTCAGCGATTTTTATATATATTAATAAAAAACCGCCGGACGGCGGCTTTCTTCGTATAATTGATCAAAATCGTCGGCGGTTTTTTACCCATTGCCTTTAATTTAATATTATGTTTTAAAGGGTAACCACCCCTATTTTATAAACAAGATTAATTAAGTTTCTCCAGACATATTATTTATTCCTTTACTTTAACGCGAATAATTCAAATTACATTTACCCTATTGCTACGTCTTGGTACGTATTAGTTAACGTGATAATTATTGAGTCCTGCTTACACAAGCTTTGCTTTGATACCGTATTTGTCGTTTTAATAAAGCAATGCACTACCCGTTATTTTGAGGTCAGGTCTCAAGTCAGTCTTGTGAAAACTAATTTACAAAGGATGCGACAATAAACTATTATTTCCATTTGGTTTCTGTTGTTGTGATCCAACGAAATCACACATATTCTATTATAAATATAATAATACATTATAAGACGGAAAAATACTTCGAAAACTAAGACGTTTAGGATAATTTTTTATATGAAGTTTTTTTATAGTTTTTAGTATAGAATTAACCCTTTAAATTTAGACGTATGTGTTTGGCCCACCCTGTATAAAAACAAAATTTATATATAAACATTTGAGGCGGGTCGTCAACCATTGTGGTACATAAAACCAAGGTTAATAAATTTAAAAGTTTTTTTTTATCTTTGGACAATCCACGAAGGCTGAAAGCCTAAATACTAACGTACCATGGGTGTTTTAAGCAAGGTAAGAGGAAGTTTGTTAACACGGGACTTAAAAACTTGAAGATTTGGGGGAAGGAAAGACCTCCGCTGGCAATAGGTTCCACAGTCTAGAAACTCTAGGGATAAAAGAGCAAACGAAATGGGAAGTTCGGGGCCTGTCCAACTGGACCGTATAGGGATGCATACGTGCGGCACCACGAGTTTCTCTATTGGGAGCTGCAAGAGGAGGGACTATACTGGATAATTCGTCGGAGCAGAAGCCGTAAAAGTATCTATAGAAGAGCGATAGATCTCCCACAGCTTGGGACGATGGGCAAGAGAAGGAAGTCTTTGAGTAAGTAAAGGACCATTAATAAGACGAACAGCCCTTCTTTGAATGGCATCAAGAATGCTGAGGGTTGTAGGGGATGCCATTCCCAAGACATGAGAACAATATTCCAGAGAGCGTCGAATTTGGGACACATACAAAGTATATAAGTTGGAAGGAGAAAAATACTTTTGGCTCGGAAAAGATATCCAAGCTTTTTAAAGCCGCAGTGGGTATAGATACAATGTGTTTATGCCAGTTAAGGTTATTCTCAAATGTGATGCCCACAAGGTTAAATGTGTTCCCGCTTTGCAAAACCTGGCCACTCATAAGCAAAGGGTGAGCGTTTGATGATTTCTTTCGAGACAAAGTGCTCAATCATTTAGTCCTGGTTCGTTAACTAACTAAACAGTAAACTTTTTTTTATTTTATATCTGCAAAAACTCTTTTTAGCAACTTTTAAAGCATATTGTTTCCAAGGTAACCTATTTATTTATTTTTGTAAATTTTAAATTATTTATTAAGCCGTTTCTAAAATATTGCATATTATGTATGTGTGCATGTAGTATTTATTTAAAGTCAGAGCCGTACTCCGGAAGGGAGGCCAGTGGAAGCAATTCCCCCTCTAGGAGTCTTGTGAAATGAGTTGTTCTGTGACAGTGGCGGTTGTGCCTCATTTTCTTTTTTGTCAAACGTTTTTTCTTTTACTTTAAATAGCTGTACTACTTTATGCCTCTTTTATGGTAATTTCTTGGGATTATTACAGCCGCTGTTGACTGCAAACATTTCTTTATTAGGCGATACTTCACATGTAACTCTTTTCTAAAAACATTGTACTGTCTGGATTTCCTTGAAATTGCAGTTCATTTTAGGTATTTTAGATTAGGCTTGCAGTTTTGTGAAGTGTTGCTTCTTTGTTTGATGTTTTTGACAGGGCAAATTATTTTCCATTATAGGACCTTACTCGTATTTAAGTTGACTTGTTACTTACAATAAAAGTAAAAAGTAATAAAGGTAGAGATTTTTAAGAGCTAGTATAATAGTAGTAGTTTTTTTTAATTTAATATTTTTCGAGATATGAACCAAGCATGTGATTTTTTTATGGAATACCCTGCATATTTTTAAACTAGTAAAATATACCTTATAGGTATTTTGGATCATGAATAAATGTTTTTAATTTTAAAACTGGATCTCGCATAGTGAGCCATGATATAGACTTCGTAACCAAAGAAAAAGGTTGGCCCCCAGATTAAAATTTCTTTGCATTTTTTAGCAACATCTGAGCTTTACCTATTTTACCCCACCTAGCTCCGTAATTGACTTTTCGGTTTCTCATAATTATTTACCTTTAAATTAATATAAGACTAAATATGTTGAATCAGCGTCATGATTATTTTAAGAAAAACATTAGATTTAAAACAAAATAGTTGACAAACGTGTATGAGACTCCTCTAGAAAATACTAATATTAAAATTTTAAAAGTGTCTACTTTCTCTATTTTCTTTTACACTGAAAAATTTGCTGTAAAAATTAGAAATAAATACTTATTTTGAGTTTAAATATAAACGCAGTAAAGCTAAACCAAAATATTCAACCTATCTTAACTCGGCTCTTTCGAATTTCTTATGACACAGGTATCTTTCCGGACAGCTGGAAAGCTGCACGTGTTCAACCTATTCCCAAGAAAGGATCTAAATCTCTTCCATCTAACTATAGACCAATTTCAATTCTCTCAGTTCTTTGTAAAGTAATGGAAAAACTAATTAATTCACAAATTCTAAGTACTTAGAAAACACAAAAATTTTGCATGACAGGCAGTATGGATTTCGCCACAAAAGATCTACAGCAGATCTTCTTTCCTTCGTATCACACTGCTGGAATAAGTCTCTTGAGTTTCTAGGTGAGTCCCAGATCGTTGCTCTTGATATATCCAAAGCTTTTGACCAGGTCTGGCATGCCGCACTTCTTAATAAACTTCCCTCCTATGGTCTTTCAACTAAACTCTGTACTTGGCTCTCTAGTTATCTATCTGATCGTCGTATATCAGTTATTGTGGACGGCCATTCTTCAAGCTTTCACCAAGTAAATGCTGGAGTCCCTCAGGGCTCAGTTCTGGCACCAACATTGTTTCTTCTTCACATCAACGACCTTCTTTCTTCCACATCCAATCCCATTCATAGTTATGCTGACGATAGTACCCTTCACTCCACTTTTCAGGTTCCCAAACCCATCTACTAAACCTGACTTGGAAAGCAAACGCAGGGCGATGCAGATATCTCTTTCACAGGATCTCAATTTGATATTGGATTGGGGCGCTAAAAATCTCGTCCATTTTAGTGCATCCAAACACAATCATGTTCCTTGTCGCGAAAAGAGTCATCAAATACTCATCCTCTACTTATGAGCGGCCAAGTTTTACAGAGCAAAGACACCTTTAATCTTGTGGGCGTCACATTTGAAAGTAACCTTAACTGGCATAAACACATTGTATCTATAGCCACGGCAGCTTCAAAAAAGCTTGGATTTCTTTTCGAGCCAAAAAGTATTTTTTCTCCTTCCAATTTATACACTTTGTATGTGTCCCAAATTCGACCCTCTCTGGAATATTGTTCTCATGTCTGGGGAATGGCATCCCCTACAACCCTCAGCATTCTTGATGCCATTCAAAGAAGAGCTGTTCGTCTTATTAATGATCCTTTCACTTACTCAAAGACTTCCTTCTCTTGCCCATCGTCGAGCTGTGGGAGATCTATCGCTCTTCTATAGGTACTTCTACGGCTTCTGCTCTGACAGAATTGTCCAGTATAGTTCCTCCACTTGCGGCTCCCAACAGAGAAACTCGTGGTGCCGCGCGTATGCATCCCTATACGGTCCAACTGGACAGGCCCCGAACTTCCCACTTTCGTTCGTTCTTTTATCCCTAGAGTTTCTAGGCTGTGGAACCTGCTGCCCGCGGAGGTCTTTCCCTTCCCCCAAATCTTCAAGTGTTTAAGTCCCGTGTCAACAAACTCCCTCTTACCTTGCTTAAGACACCCACGGTACGTTAGTATTTAGGCTTTTAGCCTTCGTGTGATTGTCCAAAGATAAAAAAATGGGGTTGGTTACTGACCCCCTCTCTGTATAAGCGTTATTTATAATGCATAACTAAAAAATCTCTTGTCTTTTTTTTAAACAAAGTTAAATAAAACGGTAACATATTTTTTCTTACTTTTTAAAAGGTCACTACTTCGAAACTCTAAGTTAAAGCATAAAATAAAGCTTTTTGCTTTAATATTTACAATGTCAAGTCGTTTAGTCAGGCCGGAAAGAAAATTCCCGTGATGACGACCACAAAATGTCTGTGCATTAAGTTTCATGCATAAATAATGTTTAAAAGTTGTTTTTAAAAGCAACATCTTCTACGTGTATGTTTTCTAAAAGCTTGGAAAGTTTAAAAGGTTTTTAAATAAAAATACTAGAATTCTACAAAGCACCTAATTGAGAGATTTAGAAAAAATATAGTAAAAAAGTTAAATTCTTTTATTTAAGAGCGAATGTTTTTGCTCGTTTATTTAGGAAACTACTTTGAATTTATAATTTAGTATGTTGTACAGGGTGTTTCGCAACTTTTCAGACAAAATTTAAGGCGTATTCTACAATAAAAAAATATGAACAAATGTTTTAAACGTCTTGGTTCTTGAACTACGGGGTGTTAGATATTTTAAAAATTTTTGTGTTTTTTTATAATACCTTTTATTATTATACCAATTGGGATATTAAAAAAAAATAGGTTAGGCATCCTATGCATCAAAAGACATTTTTAGCATTCAAGAAAAAAAAATTGCCCCAGTGTCGCTTATGAGGGTTTAGGATAAATATTTTCTAAAAAAAAGTGGCATTTTTTACAACAAAAATATTTTTTAAAATTCTTATTTAGTTCTCTCAATTTGATTTCCTGTCTCTTTTTAATTTGATGCACGGCTTTCGCACAAATAAATAAAAACCCTATAAGAAGTTTTTTTATTTTTTATTGTAGAATTAGCCCCTAAAGTTTGTCGGATAAGTTGTGAACCACCCTGTATTTAGTGTTTCCGAAATTGGTAGAAAATATATTGATACATTGGGTGCTATGATGGTTCTACATAGGTTATATAACCCTAAGGTTAAATAACCGTCACGTCCGTTAATCATGCTTCAACTCTTTTGTTTTAAAAGTTATCCAAATTTATATCCTGAATTTTGAGAATCCTTTGTGTCGCTAAATATTTCACCAGTCATCCTGACGAACGAAAAACGTAGGCAACCAACCAACCGTTCACCTTTACCCTAACCTTACTTTTATTTTAGTCTTTTCGAGAATAAATACAAGTTTTAAAGTTTAGGTCCACTCCTGAGGGGAAAAAATAATTTATTTAGCCATTTATTAGTATTGTGAAAGTATTTTAGCGTGCTGTGCATTGCCGTATACCAATAAAGCACTGAAAATAGGTCAAGAATTTTTACTGAGATCACTAAATAAGAATAACTTTACCACAACTTGCTATTTTATGATATACAGGATGATCTAAACAATTCAAATCCAATCCAAATCCCGTCCAAAAAAAACGTGACGTTCCGTAAGTAAAATATGATTCTTGGTTGTTCTGGTTCCTGTTTCGTAATTTTCAGTTGCTAAAATCTGGTTAGATTATAAAACGCGGTAACTTAAAATTTCAGGTTCAACTCCAAACCAAAACTACCGAAAAAACTGCGACATGTTTCGTAAGAAAACCAATATTCTCGGTTTTTCTGCTTTCATCTCCGTAACCGTTATGTTAAATTTCCATTATATTTACAGCACTAAGCTCAGTGCTATAGATAAAATGGAGATTATAGTAGTATTCTTTTATTAAATTATTTCACTTTCCTAAGTTCCTTTACTTGCATCATTTAATCACGTGACAAATGCCATTTAAAAAATTAATATTGGGAATTCAAATTAAGGAGCACAGTGTTGCAATTCAATCAAACAACTGATAAAAATGGGTATCTAGATTCAATTTGGCGAAGAATATTTACTTAAACTACCTGACTAGTTATTAAATTTCACGAAAAATATTAGGCAATATTGTCTGACAAACTAAATAACACAACGCAGGATAATAGTTAGTGTTTTGAAAAACTTTATATGTAGCCATAAGGCGTAAGTTCTTGGTTATTTAGACTTGAACTGCAGATAAACGAAAACTGACTTTGCACGTTTTGCTTCATTGCTAAATTTTTAACGAAATCCATGATGGCAACCACTTAAATGCTTAACACTAGTTGTAGAGTAACTATTTTCTTATTTTTTATTACATTTATCCCATAAATCATAAAATTTTTTTAAAAAATAGAATATTAACTGCAACAACAAAAAGCAAAACTTGATTATGAAATGTCATTGTGTTCTAAATTTGCAACTGCAATGTTGCCAAGTCGCCTAATTTTAGTTTTTTATACATTTAGAATAAAGTTACTTTTTTAGATTTAGGATGGACATATTTTCAAAACTATAGTAGATAGATATATAAGTACCTGGGTCAGTAATGAAATGGACATGATAAGAACAGTTTCAAAACCCTTTTAGGGGAATTTCTTGTTTTTTCCTACCACGAATATTCATACCACTCATATATGAAACAGACGCTAAAACCCCGCCTAGTTAATGTCAGCTGCTTGGGTGTCGGACTAGACCAACGCGTCACTTTTTTGTCGGACTGCGTTTACCACAATATTTGCGCATGAATTTTTACAACATTGTGCCAAAAACCCTAAGCGTTAGAGTCACAAAACCCGCGCTACTTCAATACCTGAAACATGTGTGCAAGGCCTTATAGTTTCATGTCTGTAACCCTTACCATTTTTGGCAAAATGTTTAAAAATTGCATGTAAAAACATTGTGGTGCACTTGACCGACAAACAGAGTGATCGGCAGTCGCCCAGTCAACAGTAGACTCGTCTGAAAGAAACGCCTACCCCAAAAAATGGTTTTTTAAAGAGACTCTTAACATGCAAAGTCTGATTTCATTACTGGCCACGGCACTATATCAAATGTGGTTTTGTTTTAAAGCTCTTTAAAATATATTTTTAATAGTAATAAAATATACAGGATGTTTGTATTCTACTACTAAAACCTAACGATAGCCATATTTCCAAAACTATAAACACTGGAATAAAAGCGCTAAAAATGCTACTATTTCTTTAATTTAAAATGTTTCATTATTTTAAAAGTAATAACAAAGTTACTAACCGTCAGTGTAATTCGCAAAGTGCGTAACTCCATATAATCAGATTATCGTTAAAAACCTCACATTTCCTTTTTATTGTATCCGATGTCAAAATTTAATAAATTTAACATACAAATATTTAATTTTCTTTACTACATTACTCTAAAATTCTGTTTTAAAATATGCTTTTGCAAAATTTAAAAAACAGTAAGAACTTTGCGAATTATACTGACGTAATGGGAAAAACTAAATTTGGATGACCCTGTCTGTATTCTTAGCTTTTATGTAAGTTTTTAGTTAAGGATAACTTACGCATATGTATATAAATTGTTTTGCAGGATGCAGAAACAGTAGAAAGGCTAAATGAATGTGGGGAGCTCAGAAAATTTTAAAACCCTATAAGGTAAAATATGTATAATATAATTTGTTTATTAGAAAGTATTACGCAGGATTTCTATTAAGCTCGGGAATTATTAATACAGACCTTATTTCAATAGTCTTGTACCCATAATTTAGAGTTATTGCAAAACATGTTGACAATACCATTTAACTAAAAAAGGGGGGAAAAATGTTAGTAGATGTTCTTTGGCCGTTTTGTGTTGTAGGGTCTGTTTAACACAATTACAGAAATACATTTAAGCAAGGTTTTAAGTATTTTTACTTCTAAAAACTTTTAGATTTTGTGGTTCGGTAAATTGGGAATTTTGCTAAATAAAGATATACGTGAGGTGTCAAGGTTTTAAAAGTATAAATTAAACAATTTTCTAGGTTACTCTTATAATAATAAAATAAAAACATTAAACAAACTGGGTCGCGTAGAAATGCAAAACAAACACTGGAAAATTTGATATTTAAAGGGCAGAAAAAGAAATAAGAAAAGATTAGATAAGAAGTAGGTAGTAGAAGTGAAGCCAAGTATAAAGTTAAAGTTTTAGTTAAGTCCCGTACGGGCTACCCCTCGTGGGGTATGCCCGTACTAAATTTAGTTAGTCAAATTAGTTAAATCAGTTTTTAAGAAAATGCGAAGTTAGTTTTTTGTCCACCGGTCTTATGGTTCCAAGAAGATAGTTCCATATGGTACATTTGCCCAGTGACGTAGATGGCCCTATGTATATTTTAAAATTATACGTAATGGGCCGGCTAAAGACTCGTGGTTAAAATTACTATTAATAAAAAAAAATGATACACCCTGTAAATAAAACAGTTTTATTATGTAAACGAAAGGGTTAAGGTATTTTCGTATCTTACACTATAACGTAAATTGGTAAAATAACTAACTTTATAATAATAAAGGATGTATCTTTTAAACGTATTCAAACGAAAAATAAGTTATTTATTTTTAACAACAATATATAAAAATTAAAAAAACAAAAAAGTAATTTTTAAATTAATGTTATAAAGAGAAACAAAATGTAACTTTTACAGTGTATATAAAAACTTTTATTGCTTTTATTTTCAAATTGTTAACTGTGTATTTTTTATAGAATCCAGACGTCTGCAATACCTGTCAAATTTGTGGGGGTTATCGACTGCTGCCATGTGGTATCTGCAATGGAAGCAAAAATCCGTACATAGAAACCATTTTACCGCTTGAGTTCGTAGCTTTAAAGTGTATGTCATGTGATGATAATGGACTTGTGAAGATGCAGTTCTATGCTAGGAAAATATAAAATTTTAGAACATTATATAAGCAAATCTAAACCGATGTTCAAAGCAAGTGAGGAAAGTGAAATGCCACCTACTTGGCAATATTTCTGTTATAAAAGATAAATAAGAAACATTAATTATTGTTAGTACCTATAAAAAACTAAGAATTTTTTTTCCGAGACTGTAAAAAAACGTATACATTACTAATATTATTTTATACAGATAATATGACTTATTACCCACAACCCTTACCCTTGCTCATTACCCACAACCATTACCCACGACCGTCGTAAGGTGCTTTAAATGTGTATAAATACGATAATTTTCAATTTCAATTTCCCAATAGACCGTAAGCCAGATGCAAAATTTTGTCAGTTATTTCCTCTCAGTCCATAACTTTTAAATGGTTTAAAAGCATATATGGGCAACCGCACGGGCCGCGTTCCGGATGCGGCCCGCTATATGATTTAATCCGACCCGCGACGAGACATTTTAAAAACCTAATTTAAAAAAAATATATTATATACTCACGGAATCAAGTCAGCGAGAAAGTCTAGTGGCGGCAATTATCAAAGAGTGAGGCGGCAAACATCAAAGCCTTCGATGTTTGCCGCCTCACTGGCGGCGCAACAAAATATTATTTCTTCTCAACTGTTCTACACTAGGCGATTCTAAATAATTCCTTTATTTTGCATATATAAGCGGTGCGGATGGCCTGAACTTAAGTTTACTTTTATTTAAGCCACCACACCGAGGTGATAACTAACGACGAGCAAAATACGTGTAAAAATTCCAAATTTAAAGATTTAATAATAACCTATTTTTACCATTTCATTTTGTCATTTTAATAAATTAATATTATAATAACACTGTCGTATTATTTCATATCGGCTATCATTCTATAACAAAAATTATGAACACTAGAACACTAAAACACTACTTTAAAATGTACTACTTTTAGGCCCGCGAACGTTTGGGCACACTAAAGTTTGGCCCGCAACATGTCAAAGGTTGCCCATACCTGGTTTAAAAGGGTTGTACATGAATCGTTGTGAGCGTCAGGTGCGTCCCCAATGGTGGAATTGTACAGGGTACTCCAGAAAAATATCCATAATAAAATTGTGGTTTTTGAACTGGAACACCCACTATATTAACTCATTTTTGGATAGTAGGAGCTAAAATATTGTAAGTGTTATCCGCGATTCCTATACCAAAACTAAAAGTTTTCAGGATATTTTGGATTTAAAAAGAATATGACAAAAACAAAATTTAAAAATATCCTTCCTTACTTACGCTTTACTTTTTATATTACATATGTTAGATTGCTAAAAACTTGGGTGTACAATCACCTACATTTACATTGTTTACTATTATATAGGGTGTCCAGGAACTATTAATTATTATTATATTTATTTTTGGGCACCCTGTATAAAGAAATTTATGCTTTGTCTAAAATGCCAAAGATGTAATAATAATTGCCCTATAATAAACGGGGTGCTACAAAATCATAAAAAAATGAAAAAAAAATATGTTTAAAACTAGTTGGTTTAAAAGCATTAAAAATTAGTACATACATTTTTTTCTTATCGCCTATGATTACTTGAAAAGTTAAGTGTAAACTAAAATAAATGTTTATTTCTTTATACCTTTTATCTATTCTCCATATATTAACTGAGCTATAAAAGCTAAACAATTAAAAGAAAATATTTTTTTGAATATTTAGTAATTCGTGAGTTTTTAGAAAAAGCAAAATATAATTTTAACCAAGCTTTAAAAACTACAATTTTTTTACTTAACCATCTTTAAAGCTGCAGCGCAGCGGTTTTAAGTACCCTTGTACTTGCAATAGACTTAGTCCAGTATTTTTTTTTTTAAACAACTTGCGGGTTATATATTAAAAATTTACGAAACACTTTGTGTATTAGATTAATAATGTTTGGATAAAAATAATTATATCAATCAAGTGGAAAACAAATTAATTTCTGATTGCTTTCAAACAATTTTTTTTTGTTGTTTACGTGTAAACAAACAATTTGTCATAACATCCAGCCCTGGAGAAAGTGCAAAAAAAGGAAAGTATTAATTATAAAATAATTTGTTTACGCTTTTAAAACCACAACTCTACGCTCTGGCGACGAAAAGTACAAAAAAAATTATTAAATAAATAGGTACTTATGGAATTATTATCCAAAGCCAAATACAATTTTTAACATTTTTAATACGATTTGACTGTTGTAACATAAATATTTAATACAAAGACCATTACAATCAAAAAAGAGTGTTTTTAGGTTTTTTTCTTAGATACAGCAATTTTCTTATATAAACAACTTTTTACACAAAGACTGTTACTTTAGAAAAAAAAACCTCATAAAGTGAAAAAATAGAAAGGTTTTATGTTGCTATAAAGGTTTTTTAAAGATAAATAGGGTAAGATACTAATAAAGACAACATATTAAAAAATATTTGTAATAAATAAGTAATTAAAGGGGTAAAAAGCAAAAGGGTTTAGGTGACAATTTGCTTTATATTACCTTAAATGCAAATTGGGATGGTAAAATCTATAAAAATTATATGGCAGAAAAAATGCTTTATAAATTATGTAAAAATATGGTCTATATTCAGGAAAAATTCTGTACCCATGGTTCTTCTTTTTGTTTTGGGGTAATTTTTATAATGTATTTTATTATTTTCAAAATCGGAGCAATCTAATTCTTAACCTAACCACTTCTTCCTTAAATTCCAACCAAAATTCTTTAAAATCTTTTTGCTGCAAGTTTCACTTTTAGTCTAATTTTACTGTAATGGTCATTTTTAGTTTATTATTATACAGTTTATTTTTTTATTGTCCAGCTATTTTTTTATTTTTAACGGATTAAGTTAAAATTTAATGCATAAATAGTATATTTTAAAAATAAAATTAATTAAATTAATTTTTAGATGACTGCTGAGTGCCATCTTGGAAAAAAATATTAAATGAAAACGGGGAGTACATCATTTTTAAGTTTATAATAATTCTAGAATATAAGGTAATAACTTTACCTACCAAAAATTGCTTGACTTTTAAACTTACTAAATACCTGACATATTTCCAAAAGTAATAAAGTTAAATGAACCTGGTAGTTTCCAAATATCTCTTAAAGATATGTTTAATAGTAATAATAAACAAGGCAGAACGAGAAGTAAATATTTTATATGACACACCAGATAAATTGTATCACCATTTAAAAGATCTTTAAAAAAGCTTTAAGAAAATACCACAATTAAGTAAATCTAACTTTTCTTCTTTTGGGTATGTATCAATTTTATTTCCCGAACCAAAAAGCTTTTAATTTATGTTGTCTCAACTATACCGTTTTTTGATTTATATTCGACAGTTTAATTTTACAATTTAAATACTAATTATTTAATCACCAATAAACGTGTTTCGTAGTTTCTTAAAAAATAACTGTTATTTGTTCACTACTTCGATTAACCCCAACTAAGAAGCCCAGAACTTCAGATCCTTCATTTATTTTATTTACTTATCAATAGCAAATTAAACTAAAATTACCCTAAATCTGTAAGAAGTCAGTGATTGTTTTGTTTTATTATCTTACACCTGTGCATATATTAAATTTATTTTTACTACACAATACCTTACTTGAACATCGGTTTAGTTTAATAACTTATTAGTATATTACGCTTGGATTTATTGCTTGGTCTGGAAAGTTAGTAAATAAAATGATTTTATTAACCTGTCTGCCATTTTCTAAGTGTTATCGTTAACATAAACATAAACCATGTTTAGTCCTATCTACCTTTCAAATAAAAGATACAAGAGGTCAATTAACTTTTTTGTCTCTGTTTTAGATTTTTATTTTTTTTAACTTTTTTTGTAATGTTTATTTATTTAAAATAATAGGTCATTACTTTGTTACTTGTCATATGCCATGAGCAAGGCACTTTAAACAGTTTCAACAATAAAACTAAAAAATCCACTTTAGGTACGTCTTATGTACACAAAATTCGAACCCAAAACAACCAGGATTAAAAAGCAGGGTCAGTTCCAATAGAGCTAAGTAACTTGTTAATCATTAATCCATATTACTATATTTAAACAATAATCAGATTGTCCTACGTGCAACAATTTTATTATCCAAGTGATTTTTTAAAAACTGTTTGTCCAACGGAAATCTGTAAATCTTTTTAAACTTTAAACTGTCCAGTAGAACATAGTAATTTTTTTATGCTCACAGTAAAATTTAGAATTAACACAATCTTAAACACCATAATTTATTTAAAAATATTAATTACTTTCCCCAGTTATTTAAATAACTTGTTTTCCAAGAGAATGTTTGTCCGAGAGACATTTTTTTTTTTTAAACCTTAAACCGTCTGATAGAACATATTTAATTTTTGGCATTTTTTTATGCTCACAGTAAAATTTAGATGAAATACGATTTCAAACACTATAAATATTAATTACCTACGTATATTGGCTGGTTGTAGGAACTTGGCGGACTAAGGCCGCAGTTATGATAAAAAAAAGAATAATAGTCATCATTTACCACAAATGTCGACCTACCAACAGTGTTCACACTACGCCATTTATATTTTGATTTTAAAAAATATCGTGGTTGTTCGACGGGCATACGGTACCACAGAGTTTTCCTGGGACCAAATATATATAGAAAAAAATGTCAAACTAAACACTTTTAAAAAAACATAACATATGTTTTCTTAATAAATGGTATGCCCATATCCTAATTTTCAAAATAAAAGTATTTTAAATAAATGCGTTTTTAGTTATATGAAGTTATAGATACTTTAGTTGTATGGGGACCAAAGAGTAAACTTATAAAACACGTTATATTGAAAAAATATTAAAAATGCCACAAATTGAAGAAATGTTAACAGTATTATTAGTTAGGGATTTGTTTTAATTGAAAAAAACTTATAAATTACTTGAATTTATATATATTTTCTGTGTTTTACTGGGAACAAAGTAATTTTGCGTTTGGACAAATAATAGTTGATTGAACTTAAACAAGGTTTAATAAAAAAATTACAAGCGTTGGTTTTCATCCTGCTATTTTTAATCCTAATTTTTTTTATTATTTGGATAATTAAGTTGAAAATAATTATTAGTTTAATTCAAAATCTAATGAGATTGGCCTTTGCAGTGAATAATTAGGAAGTGGCTTTATCTGGCGACAAAACGTTGATTAAACTTTTATTTGGAGATATTTTTAAATGTAAATTTCTGCTTATTTCTTAAAGTGGAACAAGATAATTTGTTTAATATGGATTTTTAAAATATATTATTAAATTAAATGGTACACACACCAAAAGTTCTTTTCTACATAGGAGACTTTTTAAAATGTAAATCAAAGTAATATTTTTAATTAAGCGAAAATAATTTTACAACTTTATATTAAATATATATATATATATATATATATATATATATATATATATATATATATATATATATATATATATATATATATTGCTTTGTTAGGAAGAAATTTTCAGTAATCAATTTTTGGTAACTCTAAAATCAGTTTTATAAAGATTTTTGATAACCTGTAACATTAATAAAGTCATTTAAAATGCTATTCTAAATGATATTTTGCTTAAAAAATTAAAATAAAGGTAGTTAATTTTTGGAAAAAAAACTATTTATCAAGTTTTTGCGTTCTCGTATAAAAATTAACGTTTTCTCTTCATGATTAATTTTTTAGAAGCAAAACTTTTTATTAGATACCGTCATTGTAAATTTTGTATCTTTGACGTTTTGCCAGCTCGTTTTTTTATTTATTTGTTTGCTTGTAAACCCCATCTGTGGACACTTTATTTTTTAGAATTAAATTTTTATAGCGAACGGTAAGACAAGTAGGTATTAAAAAAAGGTAAAAATACCTTTTTTTGTAAAATAAAAAATATTAAATGGTCAAAGCCAAATGTCAAATTTGTCACCGCTGTCAAAAGTTCACACATAACACAGAAAAAAATTGTCTCACCCTGAATAATGCCAAATATACCAAACGGCCTGTTAGAGTCCAAGATCCAAATAGAAAGCAACCATCATCCATCTCTTTACTAAATGAAAACTTTTTTGTAATAAGTATTAAATATAGCATTTAAACAAAAAATAAATTTCAAATTTTAAATTTTTTATTCCACATAAAAGTATTCATATATGGCTTTTTTTCTACACTTTTATAAATAAAATAGTAAAAGATCTTTAAATTTTGAAATTGATTTTTTTTTATATATTCTGTATTATTTAAAAATACATATTTTAATAACAACCATTAGTCTGTACTTTTTAAAAAAAATGGCCACTATAAAGGTGGAATCAAAAATTTTAAGGTAATTTTTAAATTATATATATATGATATATATATATATATATATATATATATATATATATATATATATATATATATATATATATATATAGCTTACTATAATTTTTTAGGAAAACCTATGGCAATACCTAAATTAAAAAACGAAAAATATGGTTTGTTATGTTTATATTTAACAATGAAAAGTCATAGGTTCTGATGGACCAGGTACTTATAGTCATTTGTTTAATAACTATATAACTTAGCTTTATAAAAGAGCGTTAGTGCCATGCAAAAAGAAAATTAACACATCTTTAAATTTAATTTACCACATACAGAGACAGTTTACGTGGTTATACAGTGTGTAGCCAACTTTATATTGAGCTTGCAATATTCACTCTGTATTGACAGTATTATACCAAAGCGTAGAAAAAGGTAATTTAGATCCTAAACTTTAAACTGGGATTTTAAAATCCAAGTTGACACCTTTTAAAAAATTTAGAGTTCTTTTAAAGAAAAATTATAAATTTAGACTTAAAAATTCGAGTTATAAAAAAGTTTAAATTTAAAGTTTGTATATAAAAAAATATATATAAATTTAGAGAAATATGTCAAAATTATGAGTTTAAAGTATTCATTAAAAAAGAAACATAGCTGTTCTACGCTATCCTAGTATTAAAATATAAAGACAGATTTAAAGTAGATTTATTTTTTTAAATAAAATACAAGTATGTATGCATAACATTTTATTATATTTTAAATATAATCATGTTTATTTACCAAAAAAAAGTGTTAAAGCAAAAACAATAATACGGTTTTTAAACAATAAATGATAGAAATACGGCAATTGTGTGACTAAAGACGCGCGAGCAAGCGATATTTTGCAGAGTGAAGGCTGCATGTTAATTTCCGCCCGCTCATTGAGTGTCGGCGCATTTACTCTTATCGCTCTTCAGTCTGGCCGTGCACTAACTCTACTAGTTTTGTACAGCCATTAATAGGTCAATACCCACACCATTGTTAAATATAATTCTAAAATTGTCAAACATTCCAGTTTATAAACTACTGTCAATTATTTTTACTTTTTACTTGATTGGTACTAGCAATAAATTATTAATTTATAAAAAAAGGCAATTATAAAATTATTTTTTTTTTATTTTACTATGATGTGGGTTTGCAGGGTGTTTTCCTACCAATGGCTAATCACCAGCCCGCTGCGGCAATACACCCTCTAACTTTTGCACCGTTTCATTTAATTAATTTTAGCTTTTATGTTTATAATTTTTTTAAAGAAAACATTGTTATAAAATAATCTATTTAAAGCGGTTATTACTAAAACACCTTAGGTCATATTTTGCCTATATTAAAAATTGTATAATATTTTGTAGCCCATTAAGTAAATTGTAAAAAGGTTTAGTATTTATAAAATTAGATTTTTAGAAAAATTATAAGGGCACAATATTTTTTTGATTTTTAAAGGGGGACGCAGGTACCAAAAAGTTGGAAGCATCCCTGCCTTAGGTAATTGACTTGAGGTATTTTATGGATTTCTGACAATGTTAAAATATATGACTTATGGTGTTTTAGTAATAACAGATTTAATTAATACAACAGTCTAACGCCTTAAGTTGCTTATCGCTAGACTGGACAAAGCATAAAGTGTTTGCAGGTTTGCATTAACTGAACTTATAAACAAATATCATTATATAAATATTATTATTTTTGTAAAAAGTATTATATTTTTAAATATAAAATAGCTAAAATGTTATGAACTTTTTGACAACATAATAATAACGATTTAGAGTTTTGGCTAGTTCTGCCGTATTCACCATTCTCATAGTTGTCAGTCTGAGAGTTATCTGTTTGCTAAGATTTATCTTTCCAGTGTATATATGTTTTTTAACCCGCTTAGCTGGTGAGGTCGTAACTGGTGAGGTGGGGTTTGACAAACCCCATTAAAAAAAGAGCATTTTAAGAAAAAAATAATCTACGAAAATTATTTTTAATTATTTTACAGTGACTTAAAGAATAATATGAAATAAACAATAAACGAAAGTATTGAAGAATTATTTGTTTTTGCACAACATTGCAAACATTGTAAAGTTCTGGAATAAAAATATACATTTCTAGTGAAGCTAGTTAATAAACACATATGAAATTTATTTTTCAAAACTAAAGAATACTAAGATAAAAAAGTCTCTAAGAAACTACACAAACAATATTACTTAACAGTTTAATAAAAGTAGTTTTGTTAAACTTAATTAGTTGGATCACACCCCAAATTGAACTTACACAAAATGATGCGAAAACCCGAATTTATTTCACCAGTTCTGTCTCACCCCGATGCACTGACGATCAACTGACTGAGAAGCTACCTAGCGGTGGCGATACCCGACTCCTCTAACAGCGCAGCAAACTGTACGAGAGAATTTTGTGGTTTGACAAACCCCGGCTCACCAGTTACGGGTTATGCTGGCATTAGCTACATATTAATCGCAATAATGCTACAACTAACTCATTCCAAAAGAAGAAAGAAATAATATACAGAGCCTAAATAACTTATAGGTTTTTATTTTAAAATATAAAAATTTACGTCACTATATTTGACAGTCAAAGGCTATCTGCTTGATAAATATTGGTGAATACGGCTGTAGGAAAGACAATTATAGATCCAGCCCAATAAATAAAAATGTTAATATTTAAATTTTAGTAGAGTAGATACATAAATTTTTATTTGCAAGATTTAAAATGTATTAAACGTTTAATTAGTTGCCTAATAAAATCATGTGTGTATAGAAATTTATACGTTTATGGAAGAGAAATAAATGATTTGCTACACGTTAAAAATACTTATTAATAAACGATCACCAAAAAATATGTTTATATTCTTTTCATTAATTTATACATTTACACTGATGCTCACACTGATTACATTATCGATTTGACCATCAGTGTTTAAAAATATTATTTTGTTTTTTAATAAAATAATAGGTAAGGTAAATGCCAAAATATATATATGAAACCAATTATTTGACTACAAAATAATAAAGGTATTTATGTATTTTAAAAGTTAATTGAGGTGGTCTCTTAGAATAAGTAAGTATAGTATTTTAGTTATATGTGTATTAAAACTGATATTGTTGTAAATTGTAACTTGTTTTTATGTCTATATTTAATAAAAATATATATTTTAAATACCTGTATTGTTTTCTTTTTAAATAAGTTAATTTTTAGGGTGTTCACCGGCACCTAAAAACGTACACTGTTTGTCGAGTTGTTGTTTTTAGAGCAACTGTTCTTATTGTTACTGTTGTCTCTATTATTGTTTATTGGTGAATAGCTAATATCTTATTGTATTATTACGGTCGAATATGCAGGATGGCCATTATAGTCATGAAGATAAGTTTGACATTCTAACATGCTACATTTTGTGCTGCAAAAATAAATGAAGGTATCATTTCTGCAGTTAATGAATTATGGTAAATACAATGACCTGGTATTTTAGTTCCTAAAATTCCACACCACATATTAAACCCAAAATGTTCTTGATGTTTCGATATTTTCTTAACACGCGGATTTTGTTGAGCCTAGTAATGCGTATTGCGACGGTTGAAGATACCATAATTAGTGACCATACTTTCGTCGGACCATATATTTTTTGAAGAGAATTTACATTTTCTTTACACGCGCGTATATACCACCCGCAAAAATATCGGCGCGTTCGAAATCTCCCGGTTTAAGTCCTTGGCAAATCTTAAATTTATAGGGGTGTTATCTATTTTTACGCAAAAGAAATTGAGCTGTTGATTTGGCTATTCCTACATTTTGTTTAATTTGCCAAGTTGATATCTCAGTGTTCTCAACAACTGCTTGTAAAACATTATTTGGGGTGTCTTCTAAAGATTCCTTTTTTCTAAATAAAACTGGCTTTTTAAATTTTAAGCCAGCTGTAAGAAAATGGAATTACATGGCTGTTTTCTTTCTGGATATTTGCAGTATTTTTGTGACACAAAATGTAGCACGTTAGCATGTTAAACTTTTTTCATGGCTATACTTGCCACCCGGCATATTCGACGATAATAACATAATAGATATTAACTATTCACCAATAAACAATAATAAAGACAACAGTAACAATAAGAACAATTGCTCTAAAAACAACAACTCGACAAACAGGGTAATAACGACAAATACTATTTTATAATGATATTAAATTATGTTACAGATACGGTAACAGGTATTAACGTCCAAGCATTTGTTTGCAAGGCCTACTTAAAAATAACTTTAAAAAATAGAGAAAATGCAATTTTTCTTTTAACTAAAAATTAAAATATACCATGTGATACATCGTTAAATTTGTAATAAAAAATGGGATCAGATACTGGGTGTCCTTTTTTTCGAGCCGATAAAAAAATAAAGTTGATGGTTGTTTCTTGAAAACGATACGTCGGGTATAAAATCTAAAAATACCATCATGTAGTAGCTAAAAAGTGCCAATGAAAAAGTGTTATTAGTTTTTTTACATCTCTTCAAATAAAGCCCGAAAAAATTAAGTCGATATAGACAAATTTTTGTTTTTGCCAAATATCTCAGCTGGCTATGAAAAGTTTTCAAGTTTTTAAACGGCATGTATATAAGCTTTAAAAACACATTTTTTTCTAATTTAACCTAAGCTGTATCTCCAATAGGTTAGAGGCTCCTAAATAACAAGTAAAGAAAAGAAACAAATACATAACCTGGTAGAAACGACTACTTGGCTGGTTACTTGAAAATTACGGAGTCTCCAAATAAATGGATAACCCTGGGTCGCAATGAAGACGGTGACAAGTGTTTCATCCTTGTTGGGAATCATCACGACCGCTATACATTGCTGATAACTTGACTATGTTTCTAGTCGCCCAAACATAATCCCAGTCGGAACTAAGGGAGTAAGTTCAGCGGCCAGAGCCATCTCGCCAAGCAATTTCAAAACAACCAGCCAGAGCACCGTTAGGTTAAGACGGTAAATGGGTGCCATCTAGGTGTATATGGCGTAAGTAGCACGTGCTGTAATACCAACAAACCATAATGGAAACTGGCACACTCATCAGTTCACGGGTTTGTGAATTTCGGATGAGCAGTTTTGCACAACTCCAGGTAGGTGGCGTACAGCAAAAGCTGACAGGTATGATAAAATAACAAAGGCAGTATATTTCACCCAACTGCACTTTCTCGAAAATGGTAATGTCTCTGAAACGTATGTCTCACTTATCCCATTTACAACCATGACCAAGAGAAGGACAGTCGATGAAATTGATTGACATTTATCGGCTTCATTGACCATGCGTCGTCCTTCCGGTACTTTGACGAGATTCCAGTGGCGTAGTATTCGAGAAAATTATATTTAGATTTTGGTTTATTATATTTACTTATCTGTTACAACTGTGAATACTCCACTACCTCGCAACAATTGTCTGTCACCCAATTGGTACGAAGTGGTGGGAGCACCGGTAAGCAGACCAACCCCCAGCGTCCGACTGTCACTCAGGCACCGAGGAGCAGTCCGCAACCAGCAGTCGTGCTTTAATTATTGCCTTAAGAATTTTGATGCAACATGATGGGGCTGCGTCTCTCACCCGAATCCCCAAACATGCTGCAAAAGAGAGATGTTGAAATGCTTTGACAATAATTAATATTTTAAAAAAACTTATATAAGTGGTTATAAATATTTAAATATTTACCCTCTACGCATAATCTGATTTTCAATACAATTTCCTAACCCGTCACTGACGAAGGTAAAAAGACAAATTCATCAATAAAGAAATAAAAGCTAAATGGCGTTGCGGCATTTATTATAAAGGCGCCGCCAAATAGCAACGACACGTTATCTTTAAAACTTCGAGCATATCAGGCCTTTTGTTTTGTAAATCTTATCTTTTTTAAATGTGGCCTTTTGCTATTACTTGGCAACTATCAGATTATAACATACGTTTTTCCACAGTTACTGCCTTTTCACATTAGCGGGAGCCGGGCGACGCGACGGCCCGACGCTATCGAAGTGTATAAAGAATTATAAGGTCTTTCACACAATCCGAAAAGTGGGCAAACTTAAACCCTGGTTTCACACTAAGTCGGTTTTGCCAACTTTTCGCGTTTTTTACGCGTAAAAAGTCTCACAAGACCTCATACACTTCGATAGCGTTGGCTTTCGCTAATGTAAAAAGGCAGATAGGCTTCGTATAATTTTTTATCACTTTGTCCGGCAAATTTAGATTTGTATGAAAGGAGGGTACCGTAGAGTGTTAAATCTCTGTACTAGTGGCCGGTACTGGCTACGATATTTTGTAGTAAACAGCGTTTTGAAACCAGTTTACATACATTAGCAACGATCCGCTAATAATGTTTGTTTAGTTCAAGCGGCAAGCAGCAGGGCATTTTTGCTCACCTTATTGCAGCTACTTGATTTATAAATACAAATTCTTTTATGCTTACATTAAGATTAAAGGCAGTGCTCTGACACTTTCCGCTTGCCGGTTGACGCTTGCTATCGTAGCCGTAGCTTTGAGGTTTATACATATTTTGTATTAGCTTTGTAAAAATATTTAAATCGGTAAAAAGTATATGCGACTATTATTTTAAATAAGGATTATAGTGGGAGAAATAAAAAATATTAACTAAATTATTTAAAATATACCTTGTTATTTTTTTGCAATTATGCCGATATTAGAAGAGAACATCGATGTTAACATCGATCTTTTCGATGACTCGGTCATCGATGACAAAATATCGACCATCGATCAACCTAACATTGATGTTTGGATACCATCGCACTATGGAATAGACATCCGTTATTTTTAATAGCTCGTGCTGTTTATTTCAAAGTAAATACTTCAAACTACATGTACAAAAAATTATAAAAGTATTTGACGACTCCTATTGGGTTTATAAGAAATATGAAAATGTATTTTAAAAATAAATGAAAATCCTACAACCCAAAATAATTAAATATTAAGTTAAAAGTGTTTTAGCTCTTCCGCAAGAATTTGCAATAATTTATATTATTCTTACCCATGTAAACATAAATATACACCATTTAATCTATTAAGTTTGTTATTAGCCTAGTATACTAAAAAAGTTTTTAGAAAGAATTTAAAGAATATTGTTTTGTCAAAGTTTTTTTACCGTTTTTTTATCAGTTTTTCTACTTACTTGCTACTTTTTGTTACTTCTGAGTATAAGGACAGATACTGTTTTTTATAATTTAAAAGATTTTCTATTTAAAGATTTAAAATTTTTGTGCCACTCTGTATATCTTAAATAATAAAATCATTCTTATAAAAATACGGATACCACAAAGTTGACCCAACAAAACAGTTTTTTTTTAAATTATTATATTCGTTTAAAAATTAAAAAAAAAAGGATATGTTAATTTATTACGCTTATAATGAAAATTAAAAATTGTTTTTTAGATTTGGATAATCATATTTTCGAAACTAATTAGGATATACATATCAAATGTCGTATTTTTTAAAGTTTTTAAGAAGATCTTTTTAGTGGTGTCATAATACACACACTTTTAAAATTCTTGCCCCCCTGGTATATTCTTAAACCCGTAACTATAGAAGGGCAAAAATTTGTACATAAATTGTTAATTAAATATCAAATATTCTTATTAAGAAATAAACAAAAATTGATAGCAAAAGTCCGAAAATAAAGGGATATCTTTAAAAGATAGCAGTTTTAAATTTTAATCGAAAAAATACACATAAACAATTTTTGTACAGAATGCCGGGAAATCCGGTTTCTTCGTTTAACAGGGGAAGAATAGTGGCTTGACACCAAGAAGGTGTGTCAAAGCACCAAATTTTGGACCGTCTTAACATCCCCAGGACCTCAGTCAGACGCATAATAACTTTGTTTGTTTAAAGAAACTGGTGGCTTTGACCAAGGGGGGACAGTCATGTTTTGGGGAAGAATAATGTACGGGCGGCGAACTCCACTTATTCTTATCGAGCGGACCATGACAGGTGCTATATATGCCGAAAACATTATCGAACCTATCATTCAACCCTTGCGCAACGAATTTGGTGAAAATTTTATTTCTCAACATGACAATGCCACGCCACATCGTACTCAAAGGGTACAAAACATGCTTCGAGAAGGAAATTTAGAACGATTGGACTGGCCTGCGAACTTGCTGGACATGAATCCGATTGAACATGTGTGGGACCATATTGCTAGAGCAATAAAAGGAAGAGAAAATTCTCCTGTAACCCTTCAGGAAATGGCTGTAGCCGCCCAACAGGACTGGGACAACATGGATCAAGATTATATTGAAAATTATATTCGCAGTATGCCAAGACGTGTTGGTCAACTTATTAAGCAAAGGAGTGGCCATACTGATTATTAATGTTTTGTTATGTTGTATGCTTATATTTTTTTATTAAATAAATCAAATAATGGTTTCATTTTTTTTCTGACATATTTTTACTTTTATTATTATTTATTTTAAAATAACCAGCAAAAAATAATATTCAAAGCTACAAAATGTTAGCAATGAAGCAATTTATTAAATGTACTACACTTTTACGCTTTATTTGCATTCCCTTTATAAATACCAGGGAAGCCAAGAATTTTGGAGGTTTGTGTAGATAGGGTGTTCCATAAAAACATACTTATTGTTTCACCCTGTATGTTAATAAGATAATAAAAATACGACCACTGATTAGAGAACTAAAAAATTAAACAAGCTGATATTTTAGTTTATTTTGTACAATAAAGAGAAATAAAGTTAAGGGGGTGTAAAATTATAATTTGACACCAGTACTGAAATTGGTAATGGTAGCTAATTAAGCAATAAGAGAAACGCAAGCAGCAGGTAAAATATCGTCATCAATCAAAATTTTCAAAATTTAATTTTTAGCTTGTAACTTAAAAAACAAATTATGTTTTTTAGGTTAATTGTAACTAATTTTTGGTATATTTATTTATTCATAGTTTATTTCAAAATTTGAACCCATAGAATCTGAATGCAAAATGATATGGTTTATTCTTAATTATAATAAGCCAATCAGCCGGAATCGTGTAAAGCGCGTTTTTGTTCTGTATTTCTTTAGAGACGGGTCATCGCTTGTGAACGCTGTAACTTATGTTCTGGCTCAGAATTTTGGCATAAATTTATATTTGATACTCACAAAACACAGGTGTAATTTTAATTTTATTGGTAAAATACAGGTGGGTATGTGACTTAATCAATGTTTAAAAATACAGGCAGTGACTCCTAAGCTGATCCAGGAAGCTGAAAGTCTATATGAATATAAGTGTCCCAAACGTCTTAACTTTTGAGATATAGGAGTTAAACTTAAATAAAAACAAAAAATCTGAAAACACTAAAATTTCGTAATAAAAAACTAATATACTGGATGTACAACCTTATTTAAATAAGGTGTTTAATATATATTTTGCTAAATAGCTAATTGCCAATAACAACATAACAAAACCCACTACCTTAAAGAATGAAGATCCCGCAATGCTTCTTGAAGTGGTCGTATGTAAATATGCATATGAGAGTAGATTTGTTTTCTCATAAACTGAACAAGATACGAAAGAAAATTGGAGAGACATAAAAACTATTTTTATTTGATTAATCTCACACAAAAATACACAGTCAGTGGCGTACCATTTTTTTGTTGGAAATATTCCTTTAGTTGCCTCTCGAGACGCCACTGGACTTAATAAATGTAATTAGGTACGTGATAAATTACCCCTTATTGTCAATAATAATATTGCCCAATTAAAACAAAATTAAGTAAAAACCAATAAGAATATTAAAATAAATAGATTTTTTTTTGAAACCACTGTGTATCTTAAATGTTAAGAGGTTTAGGATGGAGTCCATTTTTGTTCATCCACCTTGATACTCTGGAGATTGCTGCATTGCGACATTCATGAAAATTTCTCATTAACTGCGGTCACAACCATGATAACATCGTCTGCGAACCCTATTAATTTTGTTTCGCCCGGCAGGTCTATACGCAATAGGTCATCATATAGGATGTTCCACAACGTGGGGCCCAGTACCGATCCTCGCGGTACGCCACTATTAATATCTACCTCGGTGACGATGCCTTCGGCTTCTCAAAATAATTTTTCTTTTTTGATAAGTATGACGCAATAAGCCTTATAAGGTTCCTGTCTATTTTTCTTCTTTCAAGTGCCTCAAGTATTAATTGCCAGGATGCACTATTGAAGGCATTTTTGACGTCCAAGGCAATAGCAGCACATAACCTACGATGTTGAGGCGGCAAAGTTTGAGGCTTCCCGTGCAATCCTTATCACTTCCTTTATTGCGTCCACTGTCTGTCGTCCCTTACTAAATCCGAACTGTCTCTCAGACAGTCCCCCAGTACGTTCTAATTCTTGATTGAGCTTTATGAGGATCAGCTGCTCAAATAATTTTCCTTCGGACATCTAAGAGGCAGATTGGTCTAAAAGATGCTGGACTGTCTAGTGGGTTATTACCTTTCTGTAATAGAACAAGTTTTGCTCGCTTCCACTCAGCTGGAAAACATGTTCTGACGGCTAGGTCGTTATATGCTGACAACATATAGTCTGGTTGGTTTTGTGTGGCTCGCTTGATAATTTCGGGTGGGATTAGGCCGGGTCCTGGTGCTTTGTTGTCCTTTAGCTTTGCAGACGCCGTCTGAAGTTCCTCGACGGTAAAGGTTAGATTGCTTTCTTCTCTGGCACAATGGAATGTTACATCTGGATGTACTGGAAATAGATGCCTGACAACATCTCTCACCATAGTCATAATTCACCTTTTTTGTAATACAAACAATAAATACACCAGCAACCAGTTATCTATGTCACTATGACACTATAACCAAACAAACATATTTGACATTTAATGTCAAAACGTTCTCAGAATATCTTTTAAAAAAGATAAAAATTTTAAAATTTAAAACCTTAATAATAGATAATTTTTATTTTTATTCATTTTATTCAAATTTATCTTGGCAACGGTGGCAGACTTGCCACCGAAACGTCGATTTTTTAGTTATCTTTTTACTTGTTTAATTTTTTTGTTTTTATCTATTGGCGTGTACCCAAAAAATTACCATCCATCAAGAAAAATCCTAAAACAGGCCGTCACTACGGAAAAAGCACCCTTAAATGAAGCGTCTCAACTTTTACCTGCTACTGTCCACTAAACTAAAACTTAATTAAACAAACACGACGTGTATATTCCAATTAGAATCAAAACAAAAATTATTACCATAATATGCAATTAAAATTGAAAATTGTATTTGATATGTTCTTTGTTGTAAAATTAAATTATATTTTTATATGACACCTACATACCAGATAAACGCCCATTAAGCACGTGAAAATGGAAATATCTATCTACACGTTTTGCAATATTGAAAATATATGAAACATTTGTTTTGATTGAAAACAAATGACGTAAAGGGATAAAATTTAAGTTAAATCACGTGTAAGAACTTTTATTCTTTAAGGTATTATTGCACTAAGCGATTCGAAAAGGCATTAAGGGGGCGTCTCATAAATTACGGGCGGTGCATTTAGGGGGGAGAAGGTTCGAGTTGAATATCACCGTGGGGAGGGAAATCTTTGCAAATATCACCCCATTTTTTACCGCTTGAAACAGGAAAAATGTTACGAGATTGGGACGACGGGTTTCCCAGGAAAAAAATTGTATTTTTGTGATGTTACTATTTGGGTCGAGGACCTTCCAATAAGTGGTGCCTTTTTACATATGGCAATCTCTTAAGGATAAGGAGGGGTTGAAGCAAATCTCACCAAATATTACCAGGGGGAAGTGAGATCGAAAAATAGCAAAAACACCTTACGTAATTTATGAACGTCCCCTAGAAGTTGAAGGATTCTAAATAGGCTGTCCTAAAAATATTTTGTATACATAGTGTTTCAATAAACATTTTTTTTTAATAATCTCACAGAAATAACTTATTTTTGACACTCTGTATATATCAACATTTTTTGGACATGCCTATGGGAAACCTTATTTAAATAGTACTATATTTATACATTTTGGTTTGGGCATGCGCGACAAACTATAGCTTTTGCCAAAATGACGAAAGTCTGTCGCTTGCGGCTCTTGAACTATATAAGTAACATGCATATAAAGAATATGTCTAGATGTATACAGGGTCACCTAAATTAGGTCCCCCAATTTTTTGTTATTATTCAAAATACAAAAATGTTTAAACTGCACCTTTTACGCTTTTAAAGGTGCAGATACAAAAAAGCTGGTAACTTGTTTACTGGTAGCAGGCGCTAAAAGTAGGCCATTTACGAGTGATCTGGGTCAAAGATTCTGATCTTTAAACTGACCCATGTGAGGCGGGTGGGGCCGGATCATGAGACTGATCCATGTAAGGCAGGTGGGTCCGGATTTAAGACTAGACCTTGTGAGTGTGGGTCCAAATCTTAGAGTAACTCATGTCAGCCAGGTAAGGACCTTTAGGTATTTATTTTTTTACTCTTTAAAATTTTTTTTTTATGTCGGCCCCTCTTACTCTAGGTATATTTGTAGTAGCTTGTTATTAATATAAATAATATATTGTTTTTAATATGAAACCTGTTAAATTTTTTTAATGTGCCTCTATTTTTTTAAAGTATTATATCCTTGGCACTATTTCTGAGACCTTTCTACATAAATAAATTGCCATGTTTTTTAGTGGTTTATTTAAAAAATTTAAAAGATGTAAAAATACAGCAAGTTTAAAGTTTTCCTAGCTGGTAAAAATGAGATTGGATCGGATTGGCTTAGATTGTGGCTCTAGTTGCAGTACTATACCAAACACGAAAACATAATTTTTATTTGCTACTTTGCTACATAGATAGCTATAAAAAAACAAAATGCCGAGAGTAAACGCAAAACTCCTATTTTTAATGCTATATTAACACAGTTAAAGTGTGGCTGTCAAGCTATATTTATACAGGTTTTTTTATATTGTTTATTTTTTAATTTTTAAAACATATATAGAGTTTTTAAAAGAAAGTGTTTTAAGGATAATTTATAATAACGTTTAATATTGTATTAAGGGGTAACTTTTTTTTATTTTAAGAATATTGATATGGATTTAATTCAAACAAATCACGACTTTTACTTAATATTAAAAAAGGCAAAAATTAGTTTCAAAAATGGTTTATTAGCTGTTAAAAAAGTAAAAAAATACCACTAACCGGAAACGTTGTATAGGTTTTAACAAAAATAAATATGATCAAAGCCCAAAAACTAGTTTTTCATTGATTCGATGTTTAGTATCTACATTCGATAGTAATAATTGCTCCTAAGGTTTCCTTTCGTATTTTTAAACTTTTAAGTAATACTTTCAAAATATCGTGGGTAATAAAGGTTCTGTAGGTATTATTTTTAAGAAGTTTATATGTAAAACGAGCGACAGAGTACTGCCAATATAATAGTATGCTTTTTCTTTAACCTTAGTAAATAAAACATATTAATTAATAAAAATAGACACATTCTGTATATCTGGTGCATAATTAAATGTAAACACATATTTATTTTACGAATTACAAAAATATAAAAACATGCTTTATTTAATATTTAAAATTTCTTATAAATTTTTATTATAACTACATTGATTAGTTAATGGTAATTTAATTTGGTGTTAATAACATTATTTGTAATAATATTATTATCTTTTACAAATTATTTAACCTCTGTTTTATTTTTAACTAGAACAATCTTCACCCTCACTTTTACCTAAAAACTAAATATAATTGAAAAAATAACTAGAAATTTCTGATTGTCTCTGTGCCTTCATATAATCATTCCACTGTGCGGCGCGGCGTTGCCACTTGTCAGTCACATAGCATATTTTTCTTAATTATTTATTAATTACTCCTATTACAAGCTCTGCTGGTCTGATTTTAATTAGCCAAAATGTTCAGAATTGTTTTTCTTCCGTTGATACAACTTTTATTGAAATATGAACATTGAACAGTTTTTATGCAGTAAATCTGCTATAACCTTTAAAAATCTAACTGGTTGATATTCTTATTATAAAGTACCAATATCAGAGCACATTAACTAAGAAAGCAAAACCACTTCGCGTCGGCGTCTTTAATCTTTCGTGGTAAATTTTCGTGACCTTGCGCCATTTTGCTGGCCCCAAAGTATATTAGAACGGACTGGCCCACTATGAAACAGCATGGTTGGATTAAGTGAAAATTTAAAAATGAAATTACGATTTTTTAAAATAGCGGAATAAATATTTTAGTATGTTTCTGAATGTTGGATTATTTCATTGTTGAATTGTTGAATGATAAAAGAATACAATGGAAATAAAAATCTATAGAATATTATTATATTAGATAATATACATTTTGGTGAATTATTAAGCCTAAATATTTAAAACACTTTCGGTATAAAATTCCCAAATCTAAATTGTAAGAAGTGAAGGGCATAAAGTGGCACAACCAGGATTTTTCCTCGGGAACGGGGGCAGACATATTAAATTTTGTTAAAAGGTAAAAAAATAAATTAGAACATTGTCTAAAAAGAATTTTTGAACTTCTCCCCAGCAAAATAAATAGGAAGGGCTGCAGCCCAGCATCCCTTCCCCCAGGGGCGGTCATATTAACTTTCCGAGGAGGGGGCATATCAAGATTAAATGCCCATATTTGCAATTAGCAAAATTCCTAATTTAATTACAAAGGATGTGGCTATGGCCCCCCTATGACCGCCCCTACGCCCCCTGCTTACGCCACTGGGGGTATCAACTGTTTATTATGTAAGGGCCTTGGTCCCATATATTTGGTCAAAATAAAATAAAAACAACTTTGTATATATCAGCAAAAGGATGATTGTTTTTTTAAAAACCTAAATTTTAAGTTTAAATTGTTATTGTTGAAAACGCGTTTGGGTTGCGATTATTTCAGCTTTGTTACTATGTGTTTTTACAAATAGAGGGTGGCCATTTGAAAACGAAACAGAGCTAATTTTGGGCACTCTACTTTGTTTAAAGAAAAACGCTCGGATATGTCGTTTTTTATTTTAAGGAAAAACATTGTTTACCCACTTTCACCCCCTATGAACTGCAATCCTCTAACAGAGGTGAGACTTACCCCCAAATTTTAAATAAAACGATGGATCGAGTAAAACATTATTTTAAAGGTCTTTCGACCCTGATTACAAATGTCAAGTTTAAAGTATCTGCTATATTGTTTCCGTAAATATGACAGCTTGTCAAAATTTTGATTTTTTCTTTTTAATTCATAATAATTAAATTACCTGTAAGAGCAAGCTACTTTATACTAAGGGGTATATAAATAGGGTTAAACTATCTTCAAAATAGGATATTAATTAGTCTTTCTGGCGAGGGTACTTCATTCTTAAATTTTAGTGGTGAATCACACCCTCGCCAGAAAGATTAATTATTAATATCTTATTTTAAAGATCATCTAACCTCTATCTTATCCCCTTACTTGAAAGTAGCTTGCTCTTACAGGTAATTTAATAAAAAATAAAAATCAAAATTTTGATCAGCTGTCATATCAACGGAATCTATAGCCGAGACTTCAAATTTGGCAGTTGTAATCAAAGTCCAAAGACCTTTAAAATAAGATATCACTCCACCCCTGTTTCCATTTAAGACTTTGGGGATGTCTCACCCCTGCTAGAGGGTTGCAGTACAGGGATAAAGGTTGTAAAAAATTGTTGCCCCCTAAAATCAAAAATTGACTTGTGCCAACGTTTTACCTTAAATGACCGTAGTGCTCCAAATTAGCTTCGTTTCGTTTTCAAATAGAAACCCTGTATATTCATTTTTACTTTGTTTTTTACATTTAATTTTGTTTGCATCACATTTTTTCTAATAGGTGTGACGTCCACACTTTTGTAGGTTCATTTTATTTTATTTATTTATTCTATTTTTTTTTTCCTCTTAAAATGGTTAAGGTAATACTTATAAAGGAAATATTAATATGTTTTACTAAATAATCCACACATATATCGCAAATAATCCAAAAACAAAAGTTTACATACAACGTACGATAAACGACTGTGCAATTGAAGTTTGAAATGACACTTATAAAGCAGGGACGGCCGGTTCTACCTGTACTAAAATGCCCCGCCCACAATCAAACTTCGACTTTAGGTAAATAGGTCCTTCGAATTTCAAAGAAACAATTAGTAAATACCTTTATTAACTATATTTTATGTGTACCAATATTTTAAGACCACTATAATTTTAAAAATAATAAGTTTGGAATATTTTTGCATGGGTTACTTTAAATGTATATACGATTAAAATCCATCCCTGATTAGTTTTGGGGTTTGAAACATGGCGGCCTATCTGCGCAGGATAATCTGACCAAACTCTTCCCGCCAAGCAAAGTCGATTTTGCTCTCCTTGGTTTATTCTGCTCTGCCAATATGTTAAGTTTCATAATTTTCTGAACATACATAATTTTTGCACCGCACCGGTAGTACTAGTGGAGCTCGCTTCACAGTTTGACAAACATTGCCTTAAGTGAAATAGCCATTTTAAGTTTAGGAGATTTAGATATTTTTAAAAGTGAAATTTAAGTAAATAATCTAAGGTAGTTTATTATAATCCATCGCTGAATAAATCACCCAGGCGGCATAAAATATCTCCCTTCTTTTTGTATGCCATACATCTTATCAGAAGTTTTAAAGCATGTTAAGTTTATCAGTTGGGGCCATCCATTTTCCTAAAACTCTGCCGTAAACACCTGAACATAATATTAAAATGGATGTGTCCCATTTAAAAGAAAAATAGGCCACTTGCTTTGTTGTGAAAATTTTGTTTGGGTTTATAAAAGGAAAAATATTTCTTGTGCTAAATATGTACGTTTGTTTAAACTCATTAAATTATTTTGTATTTTAACAACATAACTTATATTATTTTTAAAAATACATTGGTTCTTTTGTTAAAATTCATAACTATGATATACATTTGAGCTTAGTAAAAGGTACAAAGAACTCGTAATTATCTTTTAAACCGCTTAATTTGCGTTTAAAAAATTCGGTGTCTGAAAGGTTTTGGGCATAAATATTTAAACAGTGAGATCGGCTTTGTTGCCAGATTTTTTATTTTTCTTTTTGTTTTGTTTTTAATTGGATGCCCCATTTATTTTTATTACTTTTTATTGGGCAGGTAAAATTTAGGTTTGAAAATTTAACGTCCTCTGCCTCTCTTATTTGCTTAAATTTGAACACTAAATTTTAATCTACGCCGGCACCTAAATATATTTAATATCGCTTAAGCTGGTATTTAATTAATTAAATTATTTAAACAGTGATATAAAAACTGTTTCCAAATTTTATTGAAAATGCTTTGTTGCCATATCTCGATAGCAGGTAACAACTAATTTTAAAATTTTTAAATCTTCCTAAAGTTGGCTTGGAAATTTTATTATAGTCAAAATAAACAGGAAATGTAATTTATTAAAGTACCAAAAATATTTTGAATAGCACAGAAGCATTGGCAACAATGTCAATATCAGTGTTTATCATGTTCAGGACAAGTGACTGCCATAGCAGTAAAATTTATTAGACGCAATGGGACACTACTGCTCTAGTAGTAGATTTGGTTCCCTATAAAGCATTACTGTAAGAGCAGTAAACTCTCTCATAAAGGAGCATGTATTTACAAACCTACTGTCCCATAATATAGCCTGTTGCTGGGCACTGTCCTGTAAAGCCTAAAAATTTCCATTTGGATGATATGTTGACCGTGAGTAAGTATGCCGGGCGTGGATACTTACTGCAACTGCAATTAGTTCATATCTGTGCGTCCGGGCGTCAACATAGTGTCCTGTGCCAATGATATTGTGGACGATTTAATGTGTCATTTTTTATATTGGGATAAGTAATCTTGTTTTCTTTCCAACAAATTGGATTTTTTTGAGGGGTTATTTATTTTTTTTTATTATTTCAATAATATTTTTTTTATGTTTTCTTTTATTTCGTTTTTTTTTATTACCCAAAGCCTAAAGAGACATTTTATTTTTTCTTTTGGTATCTTAGATGGATCTTAAAGGGGAAGAAAGACTTCTACGCTATTACAATGAACTGAGAGTGGTAAATCTGAAAATCATAGTAGAACGCCTGTTGCAAGTGATCCATTCCAAGATGATAGGGAATATAATGGTGACTCTACTGTGTATTCCAAAAAATAAAATGTTTAGAAAAATAAATTACTTCCAAAAATGTTGTAAAGTTTTCTTTTGGAGAGGAAGACGGGCTACTCATAGCAGCAGCGTCCTGCGATGGCATCAAATAATTAATGGGACACACTACTGTTATAGCAGCTACTGCCATAGTAGCTAACTGTCCCAGCATCTAAAAAAGAGTGATGTTATGGCGTGCAACTGCTATAGCAGTTGCTACTTAAAAATAGCCAAAAGCTTAAATTGACTTTTTAATATCACACAAAAAAATTCATAAGAATCACTACTGGTTCCTGAGTTACGTCACTGCGTTTCTGAGGCTTTATCATACCGTCCGCGAACGTTAATTTTACATGGTAAAAAATTTTCAAATACGAAATTTTGTATCGAAATTTTAATGTTTATTCATTGTAATTATACGTTGTGTCTTAACGGAAGTGTATCAAAATAACAATAAAAATTAAATACAATTTTAATACCTAATATTATACCAGACGTACATTTCCCTTTCTCAATCTGTAGCAGTCGTCTGCTACCCTTTCTTTCCAAAATTGTCTTGTGTTTAAATAATAAATTTGCACTTGCTTGTTTTTGCGGTTATATACACCTAACCTTTAGTCGAGTCAGTAAAGATTTTTCGATAAAAGTCCTCAGTAACAGCTCCGATTTTATTATTTTTTAAAAACTTTTTGATATTTTATACTTTTTAAAATAAGAAAAAGAAATTTAGAGGAAGGAAATAATTATTATTGTTTGAACAATATACAGTTGGAAAACTTGTTTATTATTCGTTTTAGAAAAGAGTTATTATTAATTATAAGTTCTGCAGGGTCTAAAAACTAAAAACAACCATCAGATAATAAATTATATTTGTCATCTACGAGGTCTGGCCAAAAATGTATTTTTGCTAATATCGAAAATTATTATAAAGGAAAAACGTTTAGAATTAAAAATTACTTTTAGATAAGCAATTTTGTTTATTTACAAAAACAATTTTTGAAAAATTATTGAAAATGTAAAAATGAGGTTTGTACATCAGTGCAATACATTTTATAATTTTAAATTTCATTGGACAATTTAAAATAAACTTTTTAAATTTACCCTTACTACAACAAAAATGTACAATTCACTAATAGAAAAACTAAAATTTTTTAAATATCTCAAAAAAACAATTTTTTCTTGTAAATAAATAAAATTGCATATTTAAAATACAATTTTAACAAATAAAATCAGTTAAAATACAAGTTCTTTACTCTTGAGCAAAAATTAAAGTATTACAAAAAAATTACCAGTGTCGTCCATCAAGTATAGACTGTAAATATTAAAAAAAAATGTACGCCTCTGCGTCTTTTAAAATGAAAAATAATTAAATAATTGTTTGCTTGGTTCTAAACAATTTTAATCTCTTAAATTTTTTCTGTGTATTCGATTTAAGGTTTTCGATATACATTTTTTTTTTTAATCTAGTCACAGTAAGTAATATTACCATTTTTAAATATTATTTAAATCAAAAATAATTTTCTACGCGAAACTATTTTTCAATTTTTAATTTATTTATGGATTAGTAAAGCAAAATAGGTAATCTTAACTTGACTACCACATTATAAACAAATAGCGATTTAAGCATGCCGAGAAATGATTTTTATTTCCTTACGCCTCCGATTTTTTTTTTTTTTTTTTTTTTTGAGGAAAATGCAGTAGCATAACATCTTTCCAGAAAATATTTGCAGTAAATCCTTTACGAACGACACTAACGAAAAATTGCTTTTTCTTGTATATCAAAAAATGTCCTCTAAAACAAAGAAGACGTCTTTTAAATTTTACCAAAATATCTGTATTAATAAAAACGTTTTTGTTAAATAGGATACATGTTTACATAAGGTTTTTTTCAATTTTTTGTTCAAAAATTACCCTTTAAAGTTTGTTAGAAAAGTTGATTGAATAACATTTACATAGTTTAAAAAATACAAATAATTATTTTTGCCCTCTAAGAGGTTTCTAGTTTTAAATAATATAGAAAAAAAAATAATTATCAAAATTGGAGCTTTTTTAACTCTCACATTAATTGTGTTTTTTCTTTTGTTTTATTAAAAGATTGTTTACGTTTTTTTTATGTTAACTAACTTAATTAAATGTATGCATTTTTATACTGGTATTTTACAAAAAAGTATACATCTGATAAAGAAAAAAAATGTAAGTATTTTCTAAAGGTTTTGTTTTTATAGTATAAATTAGGAAAATTTAACCTATTAATTTCCAAGCCCTAAGAAAGTTGTTGTCAAGATTTAGAAAAGGCTTTAAAGAAATAAAAATAGGTTACCATACATAACGCTAAATAATAAAACAAAAGAAATAGCAAATAAAAAGTATAGTTTTAATTTTTAAATATAGAGGGAAATTTGTGTTTCTTTTTATACAAGTAAAAAACGTAAATCTTAACATACAAAAAAATGTGCCCTTATACTTTATTAAATATTAATATCAAGTATACTAGCTTTATTTAATATGGGTTGTTTTTTTACCTTTTGTTTATATACACATATACAGGGGGTCCGGGTGATAAAGTAAGCCAAATATTGTTTTGGTAGTGCATATAAAAATATTTCCATCGCGCTTCGTTACAGAGTTATTGATTTTTTAATAGTAAAAAAACTTATTTTAATTATAGCTTTTAAATTAAGCGGTACCAATAATATTTAAGCAACTGAATCCTTATATACTAATGATTTTATCTGTAGATAAACTGCTATTCATTAAGTCAATATTATATAGGGTAAGAAGATTTTTTTATTTCATTATTGCATTTTTGGCAGAGGACAACTTTGACATTCTGATTTGTACATTTTATTTCTTTATCCTCTTTAACCAAAAAAGGTATACCTTATTTAAGATTGATATCTTCTACCGTTCTTTATAAAACCGCATTATAAAAAAGTACAAAATTCTTAACGTATATACGTATAATGTAATACTAGTAAAAAGGGTTTTAAATAATCTGATTAAATTTAAGGGACTTTTAGTCATCATTTTCTAATAATTTTGCTATATTTTAATATTAAAAAATATACATTTTTTATATATTTAATGCTAGTATACCTGTATATAAAACGCGGTAAAAAAAAGGATGGAACAGTTAAATAAAAATGTCTGTCGTCTGTTCAAAATTCAGACATTAAATAAAAAAGAAAAACGTCTCATCCTGTATAACCCGTTCTACTGAACAGCCATTTACCCATGGAAACAAGCATTAGTATGTGGTTAAGTAGTTGCACAAATATCAATGGTACTGTGTCAACAGTTTTAAAGTTATTATTGACATATGCATTTTTATATCAACTTTAAAAGTTAATAAGCTCCTAATAAAGCGTGATATAACTATTTTTATATGAATTACCGACATTAAATATTTAACCTATTTTTAATTACCAGTGTCAAATATTAACAAAAAAATATGTACGTTTAACTGAGTTTTTTAATAAAAATTTGGAAATCATAATGTGTCGTTGTATGAGACACCTTTATTTAAAGTCTTCACAATTTTGTAGAAAATGAATGCCACCTACTTATCGTTGTTTAGTTGTTTTTCTTTGTTTTTAATTAGATATAAAATAATGTCATTGCTACTTACATACTGCATTTTAGGTTGATAATTAACTTACGAAAATGTGTCTACTATTTGTGTAAAAAAAAATATTTAATGCCTAATGGGAATACATATTAAAGATTTTTTGTTTATATTATATTTATATTTTCTTTTACAATATTTGAATTATTAATTTTGTCCTCACACTTTATTGTTAAAGCTCGAGCAACAAATAACACTGATATTTAGTATAGTAAAACAAAAATTATTCTTTGATGCGCAACTGGAATATAATTACAATAAAGATACAAGACGTAAAGATATATTTTATAAATATTTTATTAGGATTTTGCATAAATTACTTTTACGAAACCTAGAACAACCTCAATTAAATTTTATTTGCTTTAATAAATCAAGTAATAGATTAGGAATATATGCATTATTTCGAATATATATATATTAAAGTAAATACAAGGTGTCCGACTAATTTTTTGCCCATTTTGGCAAATTACTTTAAAACAAACAAAGATATTAAAATTTAGTTTTTGCAGAAAGTCTTAAGATATTTTTTAAAGTTTTTCACCACATTTCTGCTATTTTGTTTTTACATTTCATTAACACAAAATAAAATAACCGAATATCTGATATACGACAACTTTGTTATTTTAATTATTTTCAATGAAACACCATGTATATTTATCCACAATCTTAAAATGTATTCTTTTCCTTTTAAAAAATGTAGGCTATGGTTATTCCCAAAAATAATAAATTTATTATTCTATAAAAATTGACTGCATGAAATGCAAGAGCCTTACTTGACAATGAAAGTTTGCTATATACAAGGTTACAGAAAAAAAAGACATTTAAGCTGTACGCTATTCACAAAATAATAATTGCAGTAAAGCTAAAATACTATATTAAGAGAAACCATAGCTTTGTTGCAGTTTTTTTCTGTTACCTCACATATAGCACATTTAGAGGGCTAGAGAAAGAGAAAGATTTATTAATTTTAGACACGTTTTAGTCAGTTTAAAAATTATCCTTCTTAAAAACAAGTTTATAATATACTGATAATAAAAGAAGGTAAGAATAATTGCATAAACTCTCGAGTAAACCGACTTGAATATTGATGCTAAAAAATATCCAACAGAATTTTTTGATTACCCTAAAAGTAGCTTTAAAACTTTTTTAAGTCGACTATGGATAATGGATACTAAAAAGTTAAGGGTTCATAAATGGCGTCATTACCATCAAAGGCAATAATTCAGTTTTTTAAAAACACAACTTTTATTTTTGTTAGTTATATTAAGCTTCAGTAAAGGTATTATTAGATGTAGCATTATAAGAAACGAATTAAATATTGCATCGGGTTTTTAAAAAAGTAGCAGATAATTAAAAGGTTTTTATAAATTTTGTGGTCTTATCGGACGAATATACATTCCACAATAATGGGTTTGTAAACAAATATAGCCATTCGATGGTATTTTGTTGGGTACCTACCACAATATACTAAAAATGGGATTTTGCTCACTATAACCTGGAGTCAGGACCATTTTTCTTAGATTGTGGTGGGTACCCAGCAAATTACCATCCAATAAATAAAGACCAAAACCGCAAATATACCATGGGTAAAGCCACGTATCTGAGTTTAATCAAATTTTACACAGCAAGTTTAAAACCTTTAGTATCGTTATTTTAAGAGCAAACTGGCAAATTTCTACTAATTAATTCGAGAGAGAATAGATCCTTTTTATATATTTTAACCAAATATTATCCGTTCTGGCTGCCAATCAGGATTTAACATAGAATGCCCACGGAATTAAAAATTAGCCACATTTGTCACAAACGCGGAATTATTCAATGTTAGTTACGCGGATTCGCACTATCCCCGATAAAGTAAGAGCCCGTGAGCGTCAAACCTTCGTCATGTTGTAAAAACTGAATTTCTCAGCGCTTGCTCCCAACATAGGTAGAAGCGATAGGAGACTATGATGTTTGACACATAGTGGCTTTTGCAGGTACCAGGTACGAAAGGTTAACTAATTTAAACATAACTTTTGTTATATATGGTGTAAGGCCTTCGCGGCCAGCTTCTGCAAAACTTATGTATTTTGGGCAATTTGTCATCGTCGTAGATTTTGTTTCCTTGACGTTTCGCCAGTGCGAGTGGTTGGCATCCTTAGAAGGTTCCTAGTAGACTGCTTGCGTACTACTGTAGGTACTACCTATCAATCTATCAACATTTGTATATGTGATATAAAAATACAATTCTTTTTTAAAAAGCATAATTATGGCTATTTAATTTCATAAAAAAATAAAATTATTTTTAAAAACTTTACGATGTCTATATGACCTAAGTAAAATATGGCAAACTTTTTCCTATTTTATAACAAATTTTAAAGTTCGAAGAGTTAGTGGTGTAAAATAACATTAACTTAAATGCACTCCTGCATTAAAAAAAGAAACAAATATTACGAAAACGAATAAGGTAAAAGAATTGGCATTTATATTTGTATATGCTAAGATAATGGGCCATATAAATAAAAAGAAGCAAATGCTTATACTTTGTAAAATTTAAAATAAATGGTTTTGCTTATAAGTATAAGCAAATGCTCATAATATAGAAAAATATAGCAAAAGCATTTGCTTATACTTAGAAGTAAAGGCATTAACTTTAAATTTTATTAGTATAAGCATTTACTTATTTTTATTCATATGGCCCAATAAAATATAAAGTCGGTTAAAAAGAGAAAATAGGGGCGCATTCGGAGACAACCTCGGAGTAGGTACTAAAAGGGGTACTAGTTGTGTTTTTAAGTGTATTTTAACCGATTTAATATAAATAATAAACTAAAAAGAAAAAATAAAAAAGTCTTCATTACCTGTGTGCTTAACTACTTAGTGCTTATAACCAAATTAACAGAAGCTTTTAAAACCATATGGTATTATCAATTTTATTTTATTTTTTTATTATTTATTACTTTTTGGTGAGTTTTAATAAGTCGGTTTAATTTTTATTTATTTAATATTGATCATTGAACATCGCCCTTTTTAAATGACTTATTAATTACTTCTTTTTAAAAAAGTAGTATGTAGTAGAATGTATTTTTGTTTTAAATTTCATTGTTTTAAACTAACCTAATATTTTGCTGCATTATGCTATACCTTGAATTAGCTTAATATATTCTGTTAAACAAACAACAGAAACAGCATACGCTGCAGAATTCATATTTCATCATAATACTATACATTTATGCAGAATAAACGGGTAAATATAAATAATGATGTTTTTGGTTTATTTTGGACAATAATTATTTAAAACCTTTATTGGAAGGGCAAATGAAACAAACATATTTAATTTTTTAATTACATATTTGTTATGGACGAATTTCGTGTCAATAAAAATTAGGTAAGCAAATTTAATTACTGCATGGGTTTTGGGTTCCAAAGCGTAAACTGTTATAGAGTTTATTTATTTTTGTAAACTAATCCAATTACAAAATAAAAACTAAAGCTATAAAGCAGAAATAAACAAAGGTTTACAATATGTAAAACGAACATTGTTTCAAATTAAATTTTAAAACTAAAAAGATGGCGAGATAAACTTTTATTACTAATAATACAAAAATTTCCTAATTTCTTTAAAATATGTTTTTATATTAATATCACTTAAAAATCATAACCAAAAGAAAAAAATATTGATTACTTACATGCTAAACAGTTTACATTCCACTCACAATTTGAGAGGGACGTAAAGAAAGCGAAGGGCTACAAAGTTTTAATAAAAGTAATTTTGACATTCTTAAGTGTGATTATTTGGTAATTTTCTAGAAACCTGCGGCAACTCCAATTTTGACGAAATTTGGTACACAGGGGTTTTTGGGACGCTGATCACGAATCTAAAGAATTTTTTGGCGGAAACGTTTCGTTCTTGAGATATTTATCATCAGACTTGAAATTTACACTAATCCTATTTTTACAATTTTCCCCCTCTTTTTGCACACAATTTTTGATTTAAAGGTAAAGTGGCACACAATATTTGATTTTCACCTTTCAAAACCCCGTTTTTTATGTATTTTACTTAATTTTTCGCATTAAATTGTGTAGCTATACTTTGAATCATTTTAATCCCAGTGTGCCATGAAGCCCTATGTGTATGTATGGTTGCCGCATTATCAAAGAAAAGCCACGCAATTTAATGCAAAAATAATGTAAAAACGGAGAAAAACGAGGTTTTAAAAGGTGAAAATCAAATACTGTGTGACACTTTAGCTTTAAATCAAGAATTGTGTGCAAAAGAAGGGGGAATATAGTGAAAATAAGCTTAGTTCAAATTTGAACTTTTATGATGATATCTCGAGAACAAAACGTTTTCACCAAAAAATCTTTCAGATTCGTGATCAGCGCCTCAAAGAACCAAATTTCGTTAAAATCGGAGTTGCCGCAAGTTTCTAGAAAATTACCGATTATTTTTTTATTATTATTTTGTAGAAAGTAATTTAAAGATAACGATAAATATGTAATCCAATAAGATGCGAACGTTTTTTACAAGCCGATGAAATACTAGTTATTTACTGACATATTTAAACATCTATAGCCGTAAAAAAATTGGCTGGAAGCTTGCATTGCACGTTTTCATATGTGAAGAAAGAAAATGTTTTCTACATTTTGCTAATTTGTTTTAACCTTAGTCATTAGAAAAAAATATAGATGATTTTTTTAATATGTCAAAATTTTGCTTTTATAAAACTGATTGATATTTAAAATTATAATATTGTTTCATAAAGGTTTAAGTAAGGTTTTTTTTATTATTTTACTGATATGTCATTAGGTTTAAGGCCAAGTAAGTAAATAAAACCAATTTAAGTAACGTCTTTTCTCATATTTATTTTTTATTTAAGTTTCTTTAAGCAGGAGTCCATAAGACTTCCTATAGTAATAATAATTGAAAAGTGCACTATAGTACTTAAGGGTTAATCATCGATGTAAGTTTTACGAAAATATACCAAACGGTTCAGAAGCTAGAAGGGGGCAACGGACTTAAGGACCTCACTGTATTAAAATACAAGGGTAAGTTAATACCCCTTCAAACTACTGCAAATCTCGACTTTATAAATACAGCTTAAACAAACTTCGTCCTTTGTTAAAGATAATAAAGGAATTCTTCAACACAGGACGAGGGTCAAGTACAAATGAAAGCAAATGCCAGAGAAGATAAATCAGGCAAGTATTGAAGTACAACTTAATGATTTATATTCAAAGGGTCAGTGGCCTTTAACTAAAGCGTAAAATCAACATTGCTGCATTTAGAAGGTAGATAACGAATGCTTTAACATTATGTACAGGTTTTTTTTTTGTTTGGATTATAGTGTTTAGGCTAAACGGTAAAAAGTACATAAAAACTTAGATACATGTCCAGTTTTCCTTTTTAGTATTTAGTTTAATGGCGCAATCAGATTTACTCTAACTCAAATGGTTTAAAAGATACAGGGTGATTTAAAATTGTCGATTTTTATTATGTCTCATTACTCAAACATTTATGGAAAGGACAAAGGGACCAAAATTTTCATTTTTTAAAAAAAGGTCATTCTTCATAAATATTTTTGCTTGTAAAAAATAGGATTCACGAAGAGAAAATTTTTATTTTGTATACAGGGTTTGCAAAAACTTAGGAAACATGATTTTGCTCCAAGAGTAAGCTGGATACCTTAATTTTTTTATTTTTTAGCAAAATGTCATTAAAAAAAATAATTAGAATCATGTTTATAATTAATAAAAACAATAATACAAAGTTTTATTAAAATACATAATTTGACAAAAACTGGCGTTTACAGTTGAAAAATTGTGTTTTGTAGGAATCTGGAGAAAGCAAATGTTTGAAAAGCAAATTTTTACCGTTTTTTAGGTAATTTTATTATAAAAATTTAAAACAACTAATTTTTGATAACTTCAAAAGCTGTTTTATAAATCTTTTTAAAGCCTCTGTAACTTCAATAAAGTTATTCAAAATGTTATTCTAAATAAATAGTTTAAATGATATGTTGCTTAAAAAATAAAAAATATGGATAGTTTACTCTTGTAGAAAAATCATGGTTTTTTTAGATTTTGCGAACCCTAAGCAATTTTTTTTGCAAATAATGACTTTTTTCAAAAAATTAAATTTTTAGTCCATTTGTCCTCTTGTCCATTGTCCATTCGTGGACAGTCTGTATAAAAGACCCAATTTAACAAGAATACTAAAACATTTATTAGCCAAAACAATACCAAGTACAAAAAATGGATTAATTTTTACTAGCAACTAAACAATTATCTCAAGTATCAAACAATTTTTTGCACTGGGGATTAATCACAAAAAATATGTTAAAATAGTTTCCATTCTATTCAATACATTTTTAGACTCGGCTTGTAATCACAATAATGGCAATAAATATGTAAATATTTGTATACTTTCAGTTAAATCAAAATCACTGTTTTTTTTTAATTTGATGAGAAAAATACCAAATATTTACATTTATATCGCCACTAGCTTGATTACACACTAATTCTAGATTTGCATCAAACAGAATAAAAATTATTTTAGCACATTTTGTGATTAAAAACCAGCCCAAAAAATATTAATTACTTTAAATAACTATTTAGTTGCTATTCTAAATAAATCTATTTTTCAGGGTTGTTATTGTTTTTGGTTATAAATATTTAATTATTCTTGTTATTTTTTTTTAAACATATCTTTTAAAAATTAATAAGAATTAATTTAATTCATGGCCAACTATTTTTTTGTTTTTTTTTATTATTTTGTTAGTTTTGCTGTTTAGAACAATGCAAAATTTTAAGTGTTGTATATTGTTATAAGCGAAAAACTAAAATAAATTTCCTGATATACTCAAATACAAAATATCCCATTAGAAAAATGCAAATTGGGTTATATCTTTAAAATTTAAAAAATATAATTATTCGGGTGCGCCAATAGATTCTACGTAAAAAGCTATAAAACTCTTGTCTTTAAAGTTTCTTTTTATCTCCATAAATGAATAAGAAATTGGACATAATAAAAACCTACTAATTTTGAGAATCACCCCGTATCTGTTTGCGCCATTAAACTAAACATTAAAAATAGACATGTATCTTAGCTTTTTTGTATCTCTAACCCTTTAGCCCATACCCTATAATCCCAACCAAAAAAAAACCACCCTGTACAGGGTTGGTCCGTATATTTAGAGAGCGCCTATCTCGTTTATTAAACAAGGTAGAATTAAACTTTACATACAAAAGTGTAAGAAAACTACCGTTAAAAATATATTTTTGCAGATACAAAATGAGCCAAAATGGAGAAAAAAATAGTTAAAAAATTTAACTATTTTTTAATGAAAAACCCTGTATATTTACAAAAAAAAGTTGATCTTTTCCTTCGAAAAATACAGCATGTCTACTCAAATTCGTACCATATGGAAAACTGTTTTATTAACAATTTAAGGAAAAAAAGTTATTTATAAAAAGTTTTGCATGGACTAAAACCTAAAATGCCATCATTGGATATAATTTTTTTGCAATAGTATATGGGAAATGTCAAAAAATATGAATTTTGCTCAGGAGGAAAGTATCCTAATTTTTAATATTATCGAAAATTTTTATAAGGAAATGGTGTTTAGTATTAAAAACACCTCTTAAATGTGCAAATTTGTTTATCTTAAAAAAGAACTTCTTTTAACATTTTTTCTGCAATAACAAGCATTTCTGTTTTGACAGTTCTTAGGGTTTCTTTACATATTACATTTCAAAATAAATATGCATTATTGTACAAATTTGCATTTTGACCCTTAATACTAAAAAAGATTTTTCTTAAAATGAACAAGTTGGCATATTTAAATTTTATTTTTAATTCTAAACATTTCTTCTTTATACATATTTTCAATATAATGAAAAATAAAAGTACTTTTCTCTTGAGCAAATTTAATATTTCTTGAGATTCCTCAAATATCACTGCAAAAAATTAAAATCTGATGTTAGCATTTTAGGTTTTAGACTATGCAGAACTTTTTACAAGGAATAACTTTTTTCGTTAAATTATTAAAGTTGTCCATATGGTGCGAACTCGAATAGACACGCTGTATATGATATGCTAACAATTGGTTTAGCCATTTTGTACAAATATTTGCGTTTATACAATTTAAATATATTGCTGCACCAAATTGCGGTGGCCATGAATGAACAAATATTTTTTAAAATAAAAAGTTACGATAATTCACAAATGTTGAATGTGATTGCAAATAAACTTAGGAAGTTCTTTATTTACCGAATCGATACTTCTTTGAATCCTTGTTCCTAAATCCCCTAAATTTTAACTTCTTTTTAATAAACTTCATTCTTTAGACAACCCCATAAAAAATTATCTAAAGGAGGCAGGTCAGGGCTATTTGGTGGCCAGTGAATGGTACCGTCAGTTTCAATCCACATAGTAAAACGGTTAGTTAATAAATGTCTTACTTGGATAATCTTATGAGGTCGCGCGCCGTCCTGATGCCATATGATAATGTTTATAACTCTCCTGAGAGAAAGTTTATCTAAAAAACTTTATTTAATTGTTAAAAACTGTAGTAGTGTAAATATAATCGGCCCACTCATTCGGTTCCCAAAAATACCACACTATACATTCATATGACATATGATCCTGATTTCTATTTTTAATATAAGAGTGGGGGTTCTCTGATGCCCACATATGAATGTCTCGTCGGTTGTATACCCCTGCTGTTGTAAACGTAGCCTTATTACTCCAGAAAATATTGTTAATAATATCATGGTTTACATTTTTGCTAACACATATAATTACAATATGCTAGTCTTCTAATTTTGTGGTTATCTGTCCCTTTGTGTACCGGCAACATTTTATATGGGTGATATCCATATTTATGATTATTTTTACTATATTTTCCCCTCTTTTTGCAAATAATTCTGTATTTAAAGATATATTGGCATATTTTCAGCTCTTAAAAGCCATTTTTTTTTTAATTTAATTGGATACCTTGTAACAGGGTTCATGTATCTCGCAAATAACAAACTTTTTAAATAAAAAAATCGCAAATGACAAACTTTTCAATTAAGAAAAAATAGTTAAATTGCTGTATTTTGGAATAAGAACATTGTAGTACCAATTTGTACAGATCTTTTAGAAAAACCAGACGGACCTAACTAAAACGTAAAGAAATTATATTTTTGTGTGAAATTAAACGTTTAATCTAAAATATTTTTAAAACGCTTTCTCCTAGCAATATTTATAAAGTATACTTTTTTGTAGAAAAAATGTAAAAGAATAAAAATTATTTACTAGCAACATAAGTAATGTAAAAGCAAATGACTTAAGGTGGCTCCCTCTATATTTAACAGCAGCCATGGCGGCGCCATGACTACTGTGATTTAAATGGTAGAAAGTTAGGTTTTGGCAATTTTAGAAAAAATAGTGAAGGAGGTACAATAAATTTAAAAACTGATTTTTAACAGGTGGAAAAGCAGTATTAGGTGCTAATTTCACAGAGAGCTTAAGAATTGCGCGCAAATAAAAGGGGAAATATGGTGTATTTGGTTAGTTTTTACTATTTAAGATAATTATGGAAAATCTTAAAAACGAAAGGTTGTCAACAAAAAATTCTTTCAGATTCGTAATTAGCTCCTCAAAAAATCTCCGTATGCTAAAAATCATTAAAATCGAAGTGGTACCGATGAGTAAACAATTACCATTTTTTGTCTAATTCAAAGAAGGCACAAAAATTTTACACACATTTACACTGTCAGTGGTGTACCATTTTTTGCTAAAAATATTTTTTTAGTTGCCACCTGAGATGTAATAATTAGGCTGTGATAAATAACCCCTAAATAAAATAAATAGCATTGCCAAATCAAAACAAAATTTGGTAACGGATATTTATGATATTATTTTTTATTTCTAAAAAAAAACTCTATATCCTGCGATCGAGCAATTTACGGTCCCATGTGGTCCCAAATTTTTTAAATATTTTTAATAGTAAAATCTGCCCCTAAATTTTTTAACAACATTATGTGAAACCCTGTATAACACGGGACTAAAGTGACTTAGTCCCTCTAGTGGTTGTTATAACACACTCAAAGTCCACTCGCGGGATTAAATGGGTTACTTTAGTCTCTTATTACACAGGGTGTTTTAGAACTATGGGATCAAACTTCTAAGGGTTATTCGGGGCAATAGTAGAAAATATTTGAGTATGACCCAGATCCGGAGAAGTGTCACTACGACACTACAGCCCCACCCTAAGACGCGTTAAAATTTAGAAAGACGATGAATTTTCTAAATAAAATTTAATGCATTTATTTTTTATCTTTTTACATGATATCATTACAACAAAATTAATAAATTTAAAAAATAAATAAACAAAATTATTAAATTAAAAAAAAACATTTATAAAATAAAAAATATAATAATAACATTTTTAAACATTGACATTGACATTTTGAACAATTGTTGTAATGGTATTGTGTACAAAAGGCAAAATTTAAATAAATTAAATTTTAGTTAGGCAATCCATCTTTTAAAATTTTAACGCGTCTTAGGGCTGTAGAGCCGTGATGATATTTTCGGATATGGGTTCCTATACTCAAAGGTTTTCTTCTGTTGCACTGTATAACCTGTAAAAGTTTAATCCCATAGTTCTAAAACACCCTGAAAATGGCTTTAATTCTTTTGGAAAAATATAATATGGTAGAATTGTAAAATAATGTTAAAAAAGATAATTATAGAGCTTTAGAAAGGATGTTACCATAAGCCCTGAGAAATATAATTTTACATAATATCGACGTATTATGTGTCAAACACAATGGCAATTTTATTCTGTAAATCTAAATATTTTTACTTAAATTTTTTTCCAGAATTCTAAAACAAAAAAATTGCGTTAATTAATTTTAAAAAGTACCGTTTACTGTATATGGTGTTACCTAGGTATTAAATTGTTTTTCCGACATTATTATGTTGGTCATCTGAAACAAAAAAATATTTGCCAGTTTATGAAAAATTCTTTCTCTAATAGTTAGTAATAGTACCTATAGCTTAATAAATAACCTGTATAATTTTTATTTTACACAAAATATATTTGAGGCTTAATATGCATTTTGAAAAATTTAATATATTTAGGTACTTTTCTCAAAAATATTGCTTTTTAAATTAATTTAAAATACCCGCATTTATCAATGACACACTCAAAATCAATACAGCTTGTTTCCGGATGCAGGAAATGACGTCACTATTTAGGTCAGGCATCCCGTTTTTAAATTGTGTCAAGGTTAAGAGTATTGCCGGAAACATTTATTTACCTGTGTAACGTTTCTGCAGCTTCTGGTTTGTTTTAAAAATAGAATACACTCCTAAAAAAAAGGACAAAGAAAATTTTGCTGAAATTTAATAATAAATTACTTTTTGGTTTATTGATCAAATTCAATTATCTTTTCGTCCAATGTTAGCTTTTTTCATTAAGTTTATTATTTAATATTATAGGGATTGTAAAACGTTTTATAGAATTAGGTGTTATACAGGGAAGAGCCAAATGTTGCGTTTTGACCCACATTGTCAAACATCCTGTGGAATAATTTAACGTCACATTTTTTACCAGTATATTGGATTTTAAAGCTTTATTTTTTAATTTATAATAATATCTTTAGTGTAAAAGGAAACACATTTTTAAAAAGAGAATGAAATTTGTGTGTGGAAATACTTTTACACCTTTTTTGAAATTTTTATATTTATAAAAAATAAGTACAAATATTAGTAGAAAATATGGGGCTTTAGCATTCAATACACTGGTACAAAAATTGTACCGGTAAATTATTCCACAAGGTGTTTTGGGCCAGAATGCACATTTGGCTTTTTCCTGTATAAGACCTAATCCTAAAAAACTTTTGCAATTGCCATAACAAATAATAATCTTGATGAAAGCAGCCAGCACTGGACCAAACACCAAAAAGTGATTTAGGATTAATTTCGAACAATATTTTTTTGCCCGGTTTTTTATTGTCCGAGAGTGTAAATATTTTTTCGTCATGATGGGAAAAACTTTGACATCATATCCCTGTTAACAGATACTAAATTTTTTTTGGTGGAAAAAGAAAGTACGAATAACATTTTATGTCGTGTAGTAAGCAACAAAAAAAAAACTTTTTTAATTTGCGTGCGTGCATACATACCAAAAAAAATATATTTATGGGGTATATGACTTAGACATAACCTACCTTGTTAAAATTTATTCACATTGAGCAATATTGTTCCAAAACACCTCGTATAAAAACACGTGCCTTCGTTTTTATACCTTTATTAACAATGTAACGTAACTATGGTTACAATAACGGCAAAATGTAAAATTGTCAATGTCTCGAACTTTACAGCACAAAAGTCGAATCCGTACTAACTCGATCGGAGGTTTCCCGTCGCCCTTTTATAGTATGGTGGAAGAGTAAAGAATGATCTAGAATCTTCGAGAAATATCGTGAAAATTCCATAGTACAGGATGGCATAAAAGTTCTCAATGGATAATTCGGACGTTTTCGGAAACCTTCGAAACTGATGAAAGAACTTGGAAAATCTAAGGTAAATTATTCAAATAAATTATCAGACTAAATTAAAAGGTCCTAACTTTATAAAATTCTATAAACTAACACCTATTTTTAATGTCCGTAACATTGCTCCCTCCCAAGTTTTGATCGTCTCGATCAAGTATCTTCACGGTCTTATTAGCGGCTTAGCATTTTTAGATGTACTTCTTTCATTATGCCGTGTCACCACTTTACATGACTTCTGTAGTTTCGGTTAACCCCCTTGATTCTTCTCGTATTGTATAACGAAACGTCTTCACCTTCTTCTGAGTCTTTAAACCTTGCTTGAATAATGCTCTCTGAACTTGGCGGTAATGTGACATCTTCTGTAAGTACCACTTCTCGAATTGTTGTTTCATTACTTTTTGGAAATCTCATCACAATTTCCTCATTGTTAGTTCTCAGTACCCGTTGTGGAAGGTCTAGTACAAACTTCTGATTTTTCATAATGTCAAGGCCGAGAATAACTTCGTCCATTATATCGGCAACAAACACAACGTGTGTAAATGTTGTTGTTCCTAGGGTAATTCTAGCTTCGTGTATGCCTTGAACTGGTATGACTTCACCATTGGCAGTTTCCAAAATATAATTCTTCTCAGGTCGGAATATTTTGCAGTGGGGTATGATGTTTGGCTTTACGATGGTATGTGTAGAACCAGTATCTAGTACCATCTCACATTCTCGACCGCATACATTTTCAGGTACTACCAAGCTGGAGCCATTGTTCTGTAACCGGGATACCCTAATTGTTGTTGTTGATGGTTCTTGGTAACACTTAGTCAGGTCTCGCCCCTTGAACTGGGAGTCTTCTGCACTACTAGAAGAGGCCTGAAAACTGGAGCAATTTCTCTGTATATGCCCCTCTTTACCACACTTCCAACAACGAATGATATTTCTTCTTCTAAATGTAATTCTATTGTCTTTTTCAGTTTGTTGATTACGTATGATTTCTTGCAACTCCTGTATCACTCTGGTCAAATTATTATTTGGATTGCCATCTTTTGGTGAATAATTTGTTCTTCCAAGTCTTGCCTGAGTTCTGGATGTCCGCTTTGCTATTTTAAACTGAAGTGCGTAAGCAAGAGCTTCAGAAATTTTCTTAAGCCTGGCCATTCTTAATGCTTGGCTCATATCTGGATTACGTGGACCTTCAATGAAACAGCCCACAGCTAGTTCTTCTTTTATTTCTTCCGGGTAGGTTGGATATGACAGGTTAATTAGACGTACAATATCTGCTTCATACTCCTGGAGACTTTCGTTGTATTTCTGTCTTCGTCCCTGGAGCTGCGACTTATAGACTTCTTGTAGATGGGTTTCGCCGTACCTCTTCTCTAGAAACATGATAATCGATTCGTAATCGGACAGCTTTTCTTCGGGAATGTTTCTTAATACCTCTGTAGCTTTTCCTCGAAGAGCAAGTACAAGAGCTCGTGCTCTTTCTGTTGGGCTCCAGTAATTGCCGTTTGCAGCTGCTTCAAATTGTCTAAGGTACGGAGCCCACGGTACCTTTCCGTCAAAAGTTGGTGGTTTCATAACAGTTGCTGGAGTATCACATCCTGAGACTACACCTGTACTGGCAATATTTTTAATTTCCCGCTGTAATTGTGGAACTTCCTGTTGCATTTGCCCTTGAACTTGTTGAACTTGATCTTGGACTTGTTGCACTTGACTTTGAACCAACTGTACAGTCTGCTGTATTTGTTCTTCCAATTCTTCTTTAACATCTTCTTTGGTAAGTTTTAACTCAAGCAACATCATTTCATCTTGGCTGTGATAAATTTTTCCTTTTAGATTTTCTCTAATCTTCACCGTCATTTCTTTTAATTTTTGTTCCATTTCTTCTTGACTAGTTCGAATTTCAAGCTTTATTTTTTCTAAACTGAATCTCATTTCTTCCAAACTGGTCTTCATTTCGCTTTTAAGGTCTTCTTGTTTTTTATCATTATCTTAATTAGTGCACATATTTCCTCCATCGTAGTTTGCTTTCTGGTCTCTACTAGCATTCAATCTTCGTAAACCACTTCGGCTTCCTCGGGTAATCTCGTTCCGCTTTACTTTCTTCGGCTGACTTCATCCCACTTCTGACACCAAATGTTCCAAAACACCTCGTATAAAAACACGTGCCTTTGTTTTTATACCTTTATTAACAATGTAACGTAACTATGGTTACAATAACGGCAAAATGTAAAATTGTCAATGTCTCGAACTTTACAGCACAAAAGTCGAATCCGTACTAACTCGATCGGAGGTTTCCCGTCGCCCTTTTATAGTATGGTGGAAGAGTAAAGAATGATCTAGAATCTTCGAGAAATATCGTGAAAATTCCATAGTATAGGATGGCATAAAAGTTCGCAATGGATAATTCGGACGTTTTCGGAAACCTTCGAAACTGATGAAAGAACTTGGAAAATCTAAGGTAAATTATTCAAATAAATTATCAGACTAAATTAAAAGGTCCTAACTTTATAAAATTCTATAAAATAACACTTATTTTTAATGTCCGTAACATTATGGTTTTTTTTTAATAGGTCATAAAAAAATTTAGTATTAACTCGAAACCTAGGGACTTGAATTAAGACTTAAAATCAACGTGGCAAAAATGGGTACAAGAACTTTTCTTAAAAAATTGATGCAAGGAATATATTAATTTAACAAATATTTATATTATACAAGGTTTCCAAAAAGGTAAGGTCAAAAATACTAGAGTAAGTCAACGTAATATTAGTACTTTATATAAAGAAAAGTTCTATCACGCTTCGTTAGGAAGACATTGATCTTTAAAGTTAGTATTAAAAAAATTAATTATAGCTTTTAAACTGTTGCCATAGTACCAATGATATTTGGGCCTCACAGTAATGCTTTTTCAATGAGTAAAAGGCTGTTCAGTTAAGGTACGCGCACATATGTCAGCCGGACGGACGGTACGGATCGGAAAAAGTTTTCGTGAAATTAAACACACACACACGCACATGCGAGTTAAGGTTAAACCATAAATAAATATTAAAACTTAGCGCTTTTTTACCCGGGATATAAAACCACTCATGTAAAACTCTCCGGTAGGAATCGGCTTAATTTCTTGTCAAATAACGCAATTTCTGACTTGTATAGCACATATAAAACGGTAATGGTCGGATTTTAATTTAAGTTGCTATATTTTTGCGGGATTTTTTAGATCCGGTGCCAACCGCCCGCACTTAGGTGCACTGCTTCATTTAATTTTAGTAAAACTACTTTTTCAGATCCGTACCGTCCGTCCGATGCCGACGTATGTGCGCGTACTTTTAGTCGGAATTATACAGGGTGCGACGATTTGTTTTCATTTAATGTATACATTTTTACACACGTAGCAAAACCTACATTTTGCTTTAATTGTTTAATCCCTTAATCATTATTGTACAAAAAGGTATACCTTTTAAAATTGATATCTTGGACCAATTTTATAAAATCTCTTTTAAATACAGACATACTAGCATTTTGTTTTTAATAAAGATTTTTATTTTAATTATTAAAATTTAGTACAAATATTAAAAATGGTGTTGGTAAGCCCCTTTAAGTTTATAATACAATTAAAAACTGTTTTTAAAAATTTAGCCATAATATTATGTTAAACATTTTCTGAAAAAATGGAATTTTTTATTACTTACAAAATGCTGGTATGTCTGGAGCTAAAATGCGATTTTATGAAAAACGGTCCAAGATATCGATTCAAATAGAGTATACCTTTTTTGTACAAAAATGTTAAAGGAATAAGGCAGTCAAAGCAAGATGTCGAATTTGTCACCTGTGTTAAAAATGCCTACATTAAATAAAATCAAGTCGTCGCACCCTGTATAATTCCGACTAAGTAAACAGGCGTTTACCTATAAAAAGAAGCATAACTAAAAGATTATTTGGTTGCCCAAATATTATTGGTATTGTGACAACAGTTCAAAAGTGATAATTGAATTGATTTTTTTATACCAAGGTCAATATCTTCCTAACGAAGCGCGATACAACTTTTTGAACTAATTATTTTTGCTCACTCTATAACCCCTATTATTTTTGACCCGATCTTTTCGAACACTCTGTACAATAAACCTAAGAATCAATAAGGCAAACAATTTGGATTCAAATATATTTAAATTTTATCATAAAAGTTTTATAACACAAAATTCTGTACAAATTTGATTCCAAGCATTTGCTTGTCAGATCAACGGATCCGATAGTAGAAGGCGCAAAGTGTAAGGCACTTTACTCACGCAATCAATCATGATTTTTAGTCTAATATGTAAAAACTGATTTTTTGACATTTGACTTGTCATATTTCGAGTTCCCTATACGATAGCATAGGATATTTTTAAAAGAGTATTTTTGTACCAAAATAAAGGTTATTAGAGATATTCAGTTTATTCCATGAAATTCCGAGGTGAAAGTCCAAGTTAATTGGGCTATAAAGAAAATATTTTCTAAAAGAATAATCTTAATAATAAACGCATACATTATGCAGGCTATCTCAGGCGTTATAGTCCTTGTGCCAGTAATAAAAAATAGACTTCATGATAAGAACACTTTTAAAACCTTTTAAGGAGGTTCCTTTTGACAAGTTCACCACGATAATTCTTACCAGCTTATATAGAAGCGGCGCTTTAACTAATTAGAGTTAAAGCTGCATTTTAAGAATATTATTTTAAAGGTTTTTGGACATGTGAAATAGAATAGTAATATTGACATTGTTGCCAAATTTACCAGTTTTGTGCTATACGTATTTTTTCATTTTTTTTATATGAAATGCCTAATTTTTATTGCATTTAATTGGGCGGATCAAATTTAGTAGCTTTCTATTTTTTTTTAATTCTCTAGTTGCCGAGATTTAATATTCTAGACTTTTAATAAAATTGTCGTTAGGACCTAAATATCTATAAAACCGCCTAAATGGTGTTTACAAAATTTGGTATGTGGAGATTCTTAGGCATGTTCAATTTGTTAGTAATTTTAGCATTGTTCCCAAATTTTAATTAAATTGCGGTGTTGTTATATTTCAGTAACTAATATAAATTTAATTTTAAAAATTAGGAATGTTACTAACATCAGCACGCTTCTTTTATTGCAATGAAAATAAATAGGGCATTCCATTTAAAATACTAAAAACATTACGCATATCATTGTTTAATTTTACTTGTTTGGAAACCTTCAAACACCAAAATTTAAAAACGCAGCTAGGCGGTTTTAGAGACATTTAAGCGCGTCTGAACTTTTTACTCAAAATGTAAGATATGGCAAATCTTAGCAGCTATTAAAAATATATATATTTTTTAATTTGTATACCTAATAAATTTGTCCTTCGCAATTTATTGCAATAAAAATAAATGGGTTTGTCCATTAAAGAAAAAAGTTACGTGTAATACAGAATCTCGAAATCTGGCAACGATACCGATATTTTATTACATTCTTCACGCTGAATACCTTTCAAATGCCATATTTAGTAAATGTAGCTTTAGGGGAAGATTTTAAAGTTTTTAGTACTTTTTACTAACACAGTATGATAAGCATTTTGTTGTATATTTTATTAACAACTTGTATATCATAGAGATACAGATTATAACTAATATTAGTCAATCCAAAGACAATTGTAGTTTTAATCCCATAAAAAATTGATTTAAAAAACAGTATTATTACTAGCAGGTATTTAAGCCCAATAAATTCTACGTACCTAATATTTTTTAGGGGTATATTAATCATTTATGTGACATAGCACTTTTTTATTTTTTATTTTCCAAAATAAATCAGTTAATTTTGGGTAATTTTGCAGTTTCTAAATCAATTTTTATTATCCTTTAAAATATACAGGGTAGGGTAAAAAGTATGATTGTTTTAAATGAAACACCTTGTATATTGTATCACTAATAAGAATATAGAGCTTAAAAAATTGCCGCATGTGATATATTTTGTTTTCAGTAGTTTCGGAAATATGATTGTCGAAATCTAAAGAATAGGAATAAAATTTTAATCATCAATATTATGGAAATAATTGCCCAATAATTTTATTAAGGGACATATGTCTAAAATCATTAAAGATAGGCCCCTAAAATATGGTATTTTTGTAACGTTCTTGAAATTTTATTTTAAATGATGTTTTAATATACATGGTGTTTCATTTAAAAAATTATACTGTTTGTCATACCCTGTATATCTTAAACGAATAAAGAATTCTGTTTAATAATACAAATACTACAAAATCATTCTACAAAATGGTGCATTTATTTCTTCTTAAAAATAAAAAGTTAGTGGTTAATTATCAGATGGGAATTTAAAATTATTTATTAGATTTGCATGGCCGTATTGCGTAAAGTAATTTAGATGGGTATATAAATTGTGGTATTTTTAAAGGTAAACATATGTCCTAGACGTTTCTAAGCTACGTTGTGTTAAACACTTTAAAGAAGTTATGATTTTTTTATTATAACTTTTATACTAATTTGAATATTTTAAAAAATGTAGAAGACATTTTTATGCATCAAAAGACATTTTTTGACATATCAGAAAATATGACGAAGAAATAAATTTTTACCAGTGTCGTCCATAAGCGGTGGGGACAAATATTTTTAAGAAAAATAGTACGCCACTGTATTTTTCTAAAATATATTTTTTAAATCCCCGTTTACTTTAGAACAAATTTGATTTTTGAATTTTTTTGTTTAATGTACGGTTTTCGCGTAAATAAATAAATATAAATCATTTTTTGGCACCTTCAAATTCCTATCTAATTAAAGAATAAATACCAAAGGTTATTTTTTACTGTAGAATTTGTTACTAGCAATACGAAATGACCATGCCTAAAAATGGTTTTTAATTTTTTTATGCAAAAGCCATGCAACAAACAGAAAAAATGATAAGTTTAGATTTGTTCTAAGCCCAACGAAGATTCAAAAAATATTTTTATTTTAAAAAATTTAGTGTTGTACCATTTTCTTCTTAAAAATTATCTACCCCAAACCCCTTATGGATGACACTGGTTTTTTTTCTGGTATGTCAAAAATGTCTTCTGATGCATAGCAGACGTCTTCCTTTTTTTATATATAATTTGGCATAAAGACAATAATAAAAGAATAATATTTTTTAAAATTTTTACTACTCCGTAGTTCCAAAACTAAGACATCTAGGATATATGTTCACATGAAGTTGAGTTACTGGAGACCCTGTATAAACACATGTCCGGAAACGCTTTTTTCAGAGAAACAGAAAGTTGATATTCTAAGTTTTTGTAAATTTTTTAAATCCCTTTAAATATTTAGGTGACATTTTGTATATTGCTTTAAAGCAGCAAAATACATTTTTCAATGGAAAATATTTAAAAAATCACTTTTGGCGTTCGTACCATAATTGTATGGATTATTTTTCAAGAAAAAAAAAGCATTACTGCCTTTTCCTAAACTAAAAATTGTTTTTGAATTCCCATGAAATTTGGAACAAATTTAATTTTTTGCCTTATTCCCGAACGATGCAACGCTTTTAAAGAAAAAAATTAAAACCACTTTAAAGCATGATATTTTGTATAAAACCCTTTAAAAAGAAAATTAAAATTTTAGGTTTTTAATTTTTAACATTTTTGCCATAATTTTGGCAAATGAGTAGCAATTATATTTAGAGTTATTTGAATTGCTAACGTACCCTAAAAGTGGTTTTTATTTTTTTTTCTTGAAAGCGCTTTTGGGAAAACGTCAAAAATCAAATTTGTTCCAAATTCAATAAAGATGTTTTTAATAATTTTTATCTTGAGAAAAAAGGTAGTGCAACATATTTTTATGAAAAAAATAATAAAATTAATATGAATATCGTGCAGACGTCACTGGTAATTTTTTAAATATGTTGCATCAAAAAATGGTCGTTGCTTCTTAAAGGCAATGTACAAAATGCCAAATAAATATATTAAGCAATTTGAAAGTTACGATAAAAAAATGTTTCTTTTTTCTTAAAACTTCAACTCACTGTATCCCTTAAAGAAAGCGTTTGTGGACATAGGTTTATGTAAAAAAAAACTAGGATTTACTTTGACGTAAAATGTGTCATTAAAATTTGGTGCTTTAATTTAGAATACCCTGTATAAGAAAGACGTGATTAAAATACATTTTTTTATTATTTACCTGGGAAACTGCTATTATTTTCTCTTTTTCTACTAACGAGAATTAATATTTTTCACCCTAGGTAAGTAATTATAATAACAAAAACCTAGTTTAATAACAAGAACAATTAATATATCAAAAATTTGACACATGCCAAATTTTTAGATAAATAAAGCCAATTTAATTAGAAACACGCTCCAGTCTACTTGATATTCCAAAACATGTAACAAATTGTTAGAAAATTACTAATACCAAAATTAAAATTGGTAATATATTTAATGTTAGCAGTAAGAAAAACTCTATATAAAGCTCGGCGAGAAAGCTAATATTTACCTAGCGCATTATATAAAAATGCTCGGTAAATATTAGTTCATTTGTTACCCTAAGTATATAATATACTAATAATAACAATATTATGAAACGTTTTTATTTATTTAAACTAATTAATAAAGGCATGCAGTAGAAATTTGAAATGTATTTATAAAGTAAAATTATTTTTTTTCTTATCCTGGGAGTCGAATTTATCACTTATTAAACAAGAATATTTTTGAAAAAAAAAAGTGTATCCTAACATCTTGAGGTGGCCCACTTATTTAGAAAATAAATATTAAGTAAACATTTTTGTCTGCAAAAAAATGGTTTAAAGTGTTCTACAAACTTAAGAGAATTTTCTTTTCATGTCAAATAGTAGTTAGAAGTCACAAAATATGACTATTATTATAATTGAAAAACAAAAACAAAAAGTAACAAGCTTCTTTTAATCAAAAGAGTAAAACTTGTGTTTGAAATGGTCATATTTGTTCATTGTAAGATGTTTTCAAATGCTAATAGACAAAAAAAAATTGCAGTCAAAAATGTTTACTTATAATTCATTTTAAAAATTAGTGGACCACCTTTAAATGCTAGGTAGAACCACTTTTTTAATTTTTCTTGTTTAATAAGTGACAAATTTCACCCCAGAATTTTTACTTTATTTCACACCATCTTATTATTTGCAGATATTTACAGTAACAAAGTTAAAGGATTATGCATTTTTTTTGTAAAAATGTAAATGTCCGGTTTGGTTTTTAATGATATTAATCATCTAAGAGTCTTTGTCACACGCTAAATTCATTACATTAATGGCAACATGACGTTTGGCCGAGAAGCAAAACTAATCAGCTAAGTACTTTTTAAAAATGTTCAATCTAATTATTATGTTAGTTAGGCTAACGATATGCCAATTAGTAATTTTCTTTTTTATTTTCGACACTTTTTACTTGACATTTTTGCAGAAAGTTCAGACCAATAAAGTTATATTTGTGACTATAATAATTAAGTATATAAATAAAACAATTTTACAAATAATTTAATGAGCGACCATTAGGTAAAAAAATAAGAGCACAAAAATGTTTTTTGGCGTGGGAGTCCTAAAATGAACTAGCACGTTACTTGCCAATTGTTTATTTAAAATTTTAAAAAAGAAAGATACGTACCCGAAATGTAATGGACAAATACTTATTACTGGGTGTCCCACCGGAACTACCGTGATTGATTCTCGAAAAGTAAGCTTTGGAACATTTGAAAATTGGTTAATAATATGAAGTCAGTGGGAAAAATACAAGTATTTTGACAACTCTACTACTTTCGGTTATACCGGAAGTTAATGTCAACTTCCTTATTTTTAATGAAACACCCTACATATTATTTATTTCTTAGATTCTGCTTAAAATTCTAAACGTACTTTAAGAATACTGTTCTATACTTAAGTCTAACCGTTTTTGACTTAGGGTAGGGCGGGGCTAGTTGAGCTTAAAGGTAAGTTGGGCAATCAAAATATCTCAAAAACTATCGACCGCACGCGAAAGCATCAAATAGCGTAAAGAAGGGGTTGCGCGAGGAGAACCCATCGTGCGACCACTAGTGGTGACGCGGCGATCAAGAAAAGTATCCGTGCGCATTGTTTATTTTATGATTAAAAAGTTAAATAATTGCAAGCCGCAAAATTTTATCTGTGGTAGTTAAATGTATTCCGTTCTCAACCAGGTAAGTGTTAATCTTAAGTAAATTTATCGAGTTCTAATATGTATAAAGATTTTGGATATAATTCTAACCCGTTTTTTAATAACCGTCCCCAAAGCCCCAAAATAAAAAGTAAAGCAGTTCAATGTCAACTTGATTCGCAAATACCTGTGATCCGTTTCTTGTATTATTTTAGGAAAAAATGATTACTTTAAAAAAGCTAAAATATTTATTGTTAAATACGTAATTTGTCGAAGAACATAAACAAAAAACATGTTTCCCCTCAAAGCTCTTTGGATTTTTAATAATCTTAACCTAGAAATTTTAGTTATTAAAACCTAAAAATTTTAACAACACTTGAGGTGCCCTCTTTTCTTTTTTAGATCGGATATTCGTATAACGCCGATGTTCCCCGAGCTCAGCATAGAGTTTACCGGGCGTTCATTACGAATAGAAATAAGAAGTTGTTGTAAACAAACAATACAAGAAAACTGATTAATTTTATTGTAACATCTTGTAAATAATAGATAAGTAAAACCAATAATAATTATGAAAAAATTGTTATGTTTTGTGTGTGGCATGTGGTCGGGCACGGTGCGGTAATATTAAGCCCACGGCATTTGATTAGAACAGTACAACGGTGTTTATGTGTGGACAATCCTTAAAACTGTATTACCTTATTTGTAAATGTTTATTTTACGATCAGGTGTTATGCAAAGCGTGGAATAATTGACTAATATTACTGCAGTTTGATTAAATACAAAACTTTCATCATTGTCTTTTTACCAAAAATTGTCGTGTTTTTTGTTTTTTTTTTTATAAACTGTCTAAGTAGGATGTTAAAGTTAAAGCTTTCCTCTAAGCTTTTTATAAGATTATTCAAAACGGAGGTGTAAAAATGGTGTTTTTTTTTTATTTATTAAAAAACATATTACAATTACGCATTTAAAGACGACAAGGATAAAATTAAATCCACTGTGGATAAGGTAAACAAAAAAAAATTGCGTGAAAATAAAAATTTCTTTACCAAAGTGTTTCTTTTAAGGTCAATAGCATCCAGTATATTTGTTGTAAGTTTGTTCAAAATATTTGTCGAAATACCGTAACTTAAGGATTACAGAAATCTAACTTTAATTTGTTAGTCATTTGTTTAAAATCCTGAAATCTTTTGATCGCGATATTTTAAAACTTATTTGAAAGTCACGCAGGTAATAAGGGTTTACGCAAATGAATTTACTTAAAACAATATTTGAAAAACATTTTTCAGTATAAAAAGTTACGGTTTTAGTTTAACAATATTGTTATGTGTAAGCAGTAAATTAACCGGAAAATATTTTAAATAAAAAAACACCAATTAGTACAGAACATCAAGCTAAAAAGGTAAACCCTCTCAATTCTTTGGTCCTGCGTGGATTGACTTAAAATTTTAACAGAAGGTAGGGTATAGCCCAAGGATCACTCACAATCTATAGGGTCTTTCAATAGCAGTAAAAGAGTATTTTAAATAGAGATTTTTTCGGTTTCTTATTCACACATTTTTAATTTCTAAGTTTACTTTATTTAGCATAGTGCACAGTTTTATGATATAAGTATTACTAAAGTGGTAGTTTAGTTGTGGCCAGTCAACGTTTATATACTCAAACATTGAGTCGCCATCATAGGTACTCTGCCAGGTTATTCGCTGCACTGTGGAAAAGGTTAAATGTATGTTAACTTTACGTCAAAACTTATCCACAAACTTTTCCATAGTGCGCAGAATAACATAGGTGATTTTAGTAGAGTAGTGTATCATTTTTTACTTAAAAATATTTAACCTAAACCTCTCAGGGACGACACTAGTAATTTTTTTGTATGTTAAAAAATGTCTTTTGGTGCATAAGAGGCGTCCCCCAAATTTGTTAAAAATATACAAATTGGTAGAAAAGTTAATATGAAAAGACAATATTTGTTTAGAAAATTTTAACACCCTGTTGTTCAAAAACTAAGACGTTAAGGAAAATATTTATAAAGAGACTTTTTATATTTTTTATTGTAGAATTAGCCCCTTAAGTCGAATAAGTTGTGAAAGGCCCTGTATAATAAAAAATAACCAGCATAAAGATGCATTTAAAAAATAGGTGTTGCCATTATACAATGTGTGTCAAATATTTTAAGCGTATTTTTAAAAATTAAATTTAGGTATGCTGACCATAATTTTTTAGGCAACCCTATGGCGGCATCTATGTTCTAATAGTATCGTGATTATAAAATAGTTTTTATTCGGTAAACAGATAAGCGAAGGTCGCCCTCTATTCGAATCTCGTACTATGAGTTTTTCTTTAAAAAAGCAGCATTTTACTAACAACATAACAAATAACATGCAGCGTCGTATCTTAGTTCTGGTTAGGTTCTTATTAAAAGTAGAAAAATTATAATAAAAGAAATTTGTTTAAAAACGCTGATTCTTTTGTCCAAAAATTGTAACTTTTAATCGCGAATAACCTAGAAAATATTACTTTTACGAAGAAACTGTATGAAACATGTTTTGCATAGAATCGCCTTTTCGATCGATTTCGGTGATAAAATGTAATAATATTTTTTTCGATGGTGACAACCACCTTTACGGCCACTTTTTACAATATTTGGTTAACAATAACCATAGGTTTGTTACCATAGAAACAACGAAATACCGAAATGTAATTGGTGTTGCCAAAATAGTTAACGCAACAGTGATGGTAACCATATATTGTAAAACTATGCATTATGGTTTTGACGCCCTTTGATTCAATATAAATTTTGATTTTTAAGCTATTTCCTACCTTCTGTTTAAGTCAATATATGCAGGACCAAAAATTGCGAGGTAAAATGTTTTATTTCCTGTACTAAATTATTTTTTGCACTTTTATATGGCAAACTTTGTTTTAAAAATGTTTTAACACACTAAGACTTATTTTTTGGAATTTTAATTGGAAAAGACTTCCAAAGTTTAAAAATTAAAATTAACAGGAGAGAGAGGATTAAGTTACGTTTAAGAAGAAAGTGACAACTTTCTTTTACATTTCATCGAGACTTTTTAATGCAAAATAAAAGACTTAATATTGTTTTTTAAACTGATTTAACTTTTTTGTGACGAGATTAACCTCGACGGGTTCATCAACCTGTGCAGAAAATTTATTGGCGAAAAAACATTTTGTTTTTTTTTTAATAGGCAAATAAATTAAAAAAATAGTGTTGGGAGGTCTCAGGTACCAAAGAATTATTTTTTAAACTTAATAGTAAATTGAATAACTTTTTAAAAGGCGTGCTAAAAAATTTATCTTAAAATACCGGGTGCCTACTAGATTATTATCAAGTCTGGTATTTTCTTGAGAAGTGTTACACAATTATTTGGTAAGATGAGTGGTTTGATAGTATGCAGATTTGTTATGATAATGTTTTAGATTTTTGTGGCACGTCCAGTTTAACCGGAAATGCTTTAAAATTTGCTATTTTATATAGAACACCCTAGGTATATATTTTTCTGAAAATTAATTCTACAGGCAATTCCATGAAAATTCATGTACCACATGTTATACCTATCCTAATTAGTTCTCAACAGAAAATGGCGTTAAAAAATGTTATGTTAACCGCCATCTTCATTGATTTGTTAAAAAACAATGACGACAAAGAAGGTCTAATTTGTGATTTTTTACACATATTTAATAAACCATATCTCCTATCACGGTAAAAATACAATTTTCGGTTTTATCGAAAGTTTCACAAAGGTGGACTTTCGGCAATAAATAACTTCAATATTTCAAATAGAAACCACAATCTTAAGCCTTAAATTAAAATTAAGCAAATAATTATAAATATTTTTTTAATTAATACCTAATGGTTTTTAACTTATTATTGCTGAAACGTAAAAAAAATATTTTCTTTACCATTTTTAAGACAGTTTAGCGTGGTACAATAATTATCTTAGAAACTATTAGGTTAAGAGATATGATATTATAACCAAAAAACATTGAAAAATAAGCGTTTAATTTAAATTTAAGGCATAATATAATGGTTTTCATTTGAATTATTAAAAGTTCTTTATTGCAGAAATTCAATCTTTGTGGCAGTTCGGATAAAATCGGTAATTGTATTTTTACGATGTTAGGATATAAGATTCATTAAGTATGTGTAAAAAATCACATTAGCCCTTTTGTCATCATTTTTTTAATCGATAAAAATGGCGGTTAACATGACATTTTCGAACGCTGTTTTCTCAAAAACTAATTATGATAGATATAACATGTGGTACATTTGTTTTCTTGGAAATGCCTGTACTAGTAAGTAGTAATTGATTTTAAGAAAAATATGTGTTCTATTTAAAATCGCAAAGTTGAAAGCACTTCCGGTTAAACCGGATGTGCCATTTAAAATCTGAAACCTGGGACTTTTGCATTCTATCTTATCATACATCCGACCAAAATATTAAAATTGTTACACTTAAAAAGTACAGAGATGGGGCTGCAACAAAGCACAGTTAATAGTGCCTGAGATATAAAATGTTAAAGTTTGATGCGCGTAGAGTATTTGTTTTATTTTTATAGTTTTTTTTGTAATAATACTTTTTTATTTTAATAAAATACAGAAAAACAAGTTAATTGAAGGCTTTCTTATTAAATTTTATTACGTACACTATTTCTTTTACAATTTTACAGAATATATTGTTAAGAGTATAAATTATAAAACAAACAATTTTATTACCATGTCTTATTACTTCTAAATGTACAAATATACATAAACTTTTTGTCTTAATTTTAAAATTTAAAGTAATTTTACAGTACATTATTTTTCTATGATTAAACCCTAATACTTCTATTTTTATTTTTTATTTAATGGAACAAGTATTACCCTATTGCAACAGGATCCACTTAACTTTCCCATGCCTTGTTGCGTCTGTACACCGCCAAACAGTGGAAGAAACTGCTATTTTGTCTGGCCAAATAAAATTAAATTATTGGTTTTAAGGATCGCACTCACAGCTGTAGTTTTTACTTTTATAACATCGGTGTAAAATATATAAGTAGTGTATTTGAAAAAAGTTCAACTTCCTCGGTTTTTGCAATGTTTACATTCCGCAATCCCAAAATTTATAAGGACATGTTTTTTACTCTTGGTCAGTCTGTCGGACTACCACTCATTTAAATAATATGCTTTAAGGCTGGTTTTACATAACCGCAACGAGTTCGCATCCGTGCGTCTTGCTGGTAAAATGTAGGGGCATTCAGTGCAAAAAGTTTTATATTTAATAAAATTGCAGTAATATGAGTCTATTATACCACGCTTTGATTTACACCCGAGCGTAAAATAAACCTTTACGAATAAGGTAACACGATTTTAAGGTTTGGACACACATAACCTCACCGAGGCCCGCACCGTAGCACGGGCGTGTCCCGGTTTTGAAATGCATCATGGTAATTAAATGCCGTATGCTTAATACTACCGCACACTAAAAACAATATATTTATAAGTTTTACTCACATATCATTTACAAGATAAAACAATAAAATAAATTTCACATTTTTAAATACTTACAAAATTACTTTTTCTTGTAGATATTGTTAGTTTACAATAACTTACCTTAAACTACAAAATTTTTACTTTTAAACGTTATAAAGTAAAATAAAAGCTGACGCTCGGTAAACTCAAAGCTGGGTTCGAGACACATCGGAGCTATCCGATCCACGTATAAATTTATTGGCTGGGCACAGGTCAGAGCGTACGATGCGCCGTACCATTACAGTCGAAATTAACTCGCACCGAAACACGGTCGTGCTGCGGTGCAGGTCTTGTGCGACATTGGCGCGGTTATGTGTAGCTAGACCCTTACCTATACTATACCTAAAAATTGGATACAAAGAAACAGAAATAAATAGAAAAACCTGTTTTTTTTAAAACAAAAAGATATACATACATAAAACAATATACTCAGCTTCACAAAATGCTCTTGAATTTTTTTTTTTTTTTTAATAATTTGCTTCGCTTTTTTCTATCATCGTGAATCCAAGCTCGATGCGGCCGTGATGCGGGTATGTGTGACCAGACTTTTACTGGAACATGATCTACAGCTAAAGGTATTGTGGTGCTGTGGTTTTGAAAAAGATAATAATTTATTAGAGTGTATTTAAACATACTTTTTTCATGACTTCCTTTTAAAACAAATTGCATAAAAATGCAATATTTAAATCAAGTAAAAGTGGCTACAACATCTTTTAGATTTGTGATTAGCGCTTCAAAATCAGCACCAACCAAAGTTGCTTGATTTTATTGTATCTTCAGGCAGTCATTTTTGTGGTACGGTTCAAAAGCACAATAATTTTATGGGCGCTGTTAAATGTTTTCTTACATAAAAAAAAATATTTTAGCAAAAAACTACTAAAACAAATTATTTTTAGGATATAAAAGACCTACAGTAAAGAATATACCTACAATAAAGCCTTAGAATGAGGCGTTTATTGCGAAGTTAGGAACGTTTCGGCAATTTTTAGTGTTTTATGATCAATAATTTAAAATAAAAACATGAAATTGAGAAAACTATCTTTAATATCTTGCTCTTTTGAAAGTCAGTACACAAAATGTCGCTTTTTCCTAGAAGTATATTTATTTTTGTATTTTACTTTTATATACACTACTGTTAAATTTTATATACCAGTTAGGCAAATAGCTATTGGGGTATCGGCCAGTTAAGCAACAAAAAAGGATATATGTGACTAATCTAATCAAAAGAGTTTACATGCAGGTATTCACATTGGATTATCTCTTTTTCTCACATTGCCTATTTGTTATGTTATTTAGCTGATTTTGTATAGTGGCAACATGAATTAAACCTTTTTATCCTTGTGGTGTTTTTTAATAAGTATTAGACAAAACTAACTTTAAAACTAGTAAGACGAGACTTCTGGGGTAAGCTTTATAGATGTAAGTGTAAAGAATGACTTATCTTTTTTGCTCTTTATATATAACTTAACCTGCAAAATAGTTTATTTTTAACCAATGGAATAAAACAGCAGGTCCAACTTATAAATAAAATTCTTTTAAGGAACCAGAACTAGAAACACGTGTTATAGCATATTAAACTAATACATAAAATGTAAATATAGTTTTTAAGACCTAAACACACGCTTTTTATGCACATTGAACTAAAAATAGAAAATAATTTTAAAAATACCTTTTTTACAGTAATATTACATAGTCCATTTTATTTATAAGTATTTTAAAAATATTTTAAAAATAATTTTTTATTTCGTGCTTTAAAAGTATGTTTTTAGTTTTATATGCCTTAAAAGTTTTTTTTTAACTAAATTAATTTTTAACTTTTTATTTTGATATATTCTCAAAAATTGTTGTTTTCTATATTTCTCGTTGTTATTATTGTAAATCTCCAAGAGAGGTTGTGGTAATACTGATGCAGATAATACAATAAATCCTTAACATAAAGCGGACAGTTAAAAAAACTGAAAATGGGGTGTTTGTTTTTCGACAGTTAAGGGAATTTAACTGTCGAATGGGTAAGATCTCTTTTTTATATAATATTACAACGACAGTAAGTAGGTATTTATTTCAATTTATTTTCTATAATTAACTTGCCGACTTCTGGTATAACTTGATGCCGATCAATAATCATTATTTTTAGTACGGTATTATGGGTGATAATATACAGGGTGATTCAAAAATCGATCACGAAACTTAGGGGGTGATTCAACTTGACAAAAATAGGGTAGAGCTTCATATATTTTTTTCAAAATGTCATTCGTATTCGAATTGCAAGCCGTCAAAGTTCATTTTTTATTTTTGTTTTTTGAATTACTCGCTTAAAGAAAAACCGAGTTGACTCATATTTAAAACCTATACTAAAAACCTAGGCTAAATCGTCTGCGTTTCATCATTCTAGTAACAATTCACATTGATTGTTTGCCGCTAGAAGGCACTTTACCTACATTGAAAATTGTTTTTTTGTCATAATTTTTTAGTGTTGACAGCTACAGTAGTTTTTAGCATGTTTTCTAAAAGACTGATGCCAGGCCTTTAAAAAATGTGCTCTTTATTTACATCGCTAAACCCAACGGTTTAGACGTAAATCACCCTTAAAAATTAGGTGGTAAATTTACTTTTCTCATTTCATTACCACCAGCTACCAAGTAAATAGCTATTAAATTATACTTAAGCTGTCAGTAAATAAAATACGCCTTTAAAACTATTTAATTTATTATCCTAAAATAACTAATAATGGCTAATCAGTAAATATTCATATATGGATTATTGCGATATACATTTAATTGCTAAAAATTAATGAAACAGTACTAAACAAACTATAAAAGATTCTTAAAACGTGCCCCATTGTTTTCAATACATTTTTTAAGACTTTTCAAAACATGTCGTCTAACTCGATAAAAACTTCCTGGTGTTTCTGTAATAATTTGGCACTTTTCGATTATCCTAAAGCGATGATCCTCGACGTTGATTACTGGAGTATCGTACAACAATTGTTTCAAATGACCCCAAAAGAAAAAATCCATAAGGATTTCTAGTCTAGTGACCTCGCTGCCCATGCCAATGGTCCACTTCGTCCTATCCATCGCTCACGATACGTTGCATTTAAATACTGCCGGGCACGTATGCTAAAGTGGGGCGGAGCTCCGTCTTGGAGGATTCACATGTTGGCCCTTACTTCCAATGGCACATCTTCTAGATACAATGGAAGACGATTTTGGATAAAATCTAAGTATACGTCACCAGTTAATGGGCCATGAAAGAAATGAGGACCAATAAGGTAATCTCCTATTATCCCTGCCCACACATTCAGTGAAAATATACGCTGATGCTTCGTTTCTACCACATTGTTTGGGTTCTCGTAAGCATATGTGTGAATGTTGTGTAGATTTGTTAGGCCATCACGAGTTAAACCAGCTTCGTTAGTGAATAATGAGGCCGATTAATCGATTATCATGTTCATACTCAGCTAGGATCTGACTGCACATTTTCAACCGTCTCGGCCGATTATCGTCATAAAGAATCTGCACCTTTTGATAATGAAATGGGTAAAGTTGTTCTTCTCTTTGTATCCTCCATGAACTTGCCTGATAGAGTCGCACTTCATTCCCAATTTTTCTAGTACGAGTACCTGGATTATCTTCAATAATTTCAAGCATTCTTTCTTCTTCTAGGTCTTCCCCTATTTCCATTATAACTTCTAAAGGAACCACATTCCGCAAGCCTTCTGTGCACACTGGAAAACGTTTGAGCATGAGGTATATTTTTTTTCGGATAACTCTTCATGTAATATTTTCTTGCCAACTCTGCATTACCATTTGCTTTTCCATAACAAAAATGAATATCACAATTTAATTTATACACTTTTATGTTTGGGACGTCTTTAAATGCAATTTTTGCCACTGCGTGGCGGCAGGCTGGCTCGTCGAGCAGCAAAGGGATGACATTGAACCTGGCCAATGGCAATCAGCATCCCTGGCTACGTCACGGCGGCGTGCAAGTTCACAACTTCGGCTCGCCGTCAACGACAACCGCCACTGCGAACTTGGCATAGTTCGCGATGATCTCTTCTTGCAGCAACACTGCAGACATGCCGGGAACTTCCCGAAGTAGCGGGAAAACTTATGTTCCTATTTCGCGTATTAAAGAAACCCCCGACGAGAATGAAAGTAAGTTTAACAATGTATTCTGTTTAAAATTTTATATTTTTTTTTCAATAATAACATTATAATATAATAATAAACAAAAATAAATATACGGTGTGTCCAAAGATAAATTTTTCTTTACTTTTTTTATTTTTAATATTTTAAAAAATATATTCTTTTAAATTTTTTGCTTTATTAGAATTATTAAAGCTATAATAAACATCCACATAGGATATACAGGTTGGTTTAAAATACCAAAGATAATATTTAAAACATAAAAAATATGTTTATTTATTAGTATATAGAAATGGTAATAAAAAAATATGCTGTAATACACTTTCCTATTATACAAAATATATTTTTTAAATATTTTCTTTTACTTTTTATTGTATGCAAATATTATCAAATTTTGTCAATGTAACAACAGAAAAAGTAATAATTAATTTACAAAAAGTTAAAATTTTTATTACCTTTTTTATTTAATTAGGTAACTAGCAGGGCATTTAAATTTTCATCTTTGCAAAATAACTTCTTGCTAAGTTTTTTAACTTATTTTATATTATAGAAACATTTCTTTAACGTTTTTATTTTAAATTAATTTTTTATTGCAATATAAAATATTTATGTTAAAATATATATTTTTTAATTAAACTTTACATTTTCCTAAAAACAATAACCAATGGGAAATTAATTTTTACACACTTATAATTATTTTTTTAGACTTTTTAGCTTATCAAATATATTTTTTTTATTTATCTTTTATTTTTTACCGTAATACTCTTGCGATTTTAAAGCAACCTGTATATCATACATTTTTTTATTAATAACTCTTTTATATTACTTTATTAAAATTAAGGTATAGTTTAGTCCATTCGTAGAGACACTATATTATTGTTGTCTATATTTGTTTTAAATTTAATTTATTTATCTTCTTAAAACAGTTATAAAAAACCCAATTGGTTGATTAGTCTCCCTCCCCAAAATAAATTTAATAAAAAAATACAAATATAGATTTTTAAAACTATTTAGTTTTTCTGGAGTTTACAAAGTTTCTTTTGAGAAAAATTGCATATTGTTTTTAATACTGGATGTGGGTCCCGTTTCTTAGCGTTTGGATAAAATTATTTAAAATTTGAGTAATAAAAGTACAACATGTTGCATGTTTTTAGATTCCAGTGGTTAAAAATATAAGATGTCTGTAAAAATTTTGAAAATTAAAAAAAATTAGTAGTACAGTCTGCTTTAATATTATACGTTCTGTGAGCCATTAAATTGATGATTAAACTTCCTAAACCACATATTTTTAAACGTTACCTATAAATAAAAATAAATACTTTTATTATCGCCCTGTAGCTCAAAAACTAAAAGGGCTATGACGGCTTTTGTTAACGGCATCTTTTGTTTCACAAAAGACTAGCTAAGATTCGTGAAAACCGCAAGGTTCTATCTTTATTAGTTGATACCCCGCAGTTACAATCAAAATCGAACACTCTGCACAAGGTGTTTCATGTAAGGGTGGCTCCACCACTGGCGTCCAAATAACTGCATATATTTTAGGAGGACACCATTTAGTCCTTACCAATATTTATCAAAACAAAACTATAAAAATTATTAGATATCCTTTAAATGGACAAATCCCAGGTAAAAAGGGCTTTAGGAAAAATGGTTATGGATACTTACAAAACAGTTAGCACTATTATATTATTTAAAAACTATTTAATATATTGTTTATGTTAAAAAAGCAAAATTAATAAATAGGTAAAAAAATACAATTCTAATATTTAAAAATTTATTTAACAGCTGGAAAAACTGTATTAAAATAGATTTTTAAACAAAAATTTAAAAAAGTACAGTATATTTGCGGTAATAAAATATTTTGTTCTGTCTATAATATTTAAAAAATGCTTAAACCGCACGACAGTACCGGTCACGCATAAAATTTTTATTAAATTAAGCTGTTTTTTTTATATTTTTAGTAAAGGTACGTTTTATATTCCTACTTAAATAACGTAATTGTAATAATTAAGGGCATTCTTACTTGACATATAATTGGACCCACCATATATGATAGAAAAACTTTTTATATACAGAGGGTTTCCTAACTACGGTACGAAACTTATGGGTTATTATTAAAGATAAATAATAATAAAATAAATTAAAAACATAAAACTTGTTTAAAAGAGTTAGGTCATATAGTTCCTAATTATGAATAAAAAGTTTGTGACAGCGACAAAAAGAATATTATGTATATTTAGTATTGATAATATTTTTGCAAAGAATGTTTACAAAAGGACAAATAATTCAAAAAAACTAAGAGTGCCAAACAAATATATCCATTTGCTTGGCTTTTTTTAGGAAATATAATTTACAGCAAAAAAATTTAATATTATGTTGGAGGTGATCTTGTTTAGCGGGATACAAAAAAGTCATATTTTATAAAAGAGAATCCTGGAAAGTATATAGGATTGGCAAAAAAAGTAAATCTATTTTTTACGGGAAATGGAAAAATACTGCCAGTCTTTCAATCACATATTTCTTCTTTAGTTTCTCTTTTGTAAGTTTTTATTCTCATAGTAGTAGTAAGTGCACTTTATTTGTGATATTCTGTTTTTTAAGTTTAAAACTCCAAAAATATTCTGGGTTAGTAAAAAAATCAAAACTTCCCAAAGGTTAAGTATATATTTTATTACATCTACAGTGTGATTCAAAAATTAATCCCAAAACTTAAGGGGGCGATTCTACTTGACAAAATAAGGGTAGAGCTTAATATTTTTTATCAAAATATCATTTGTTTTTGAATTACAAGCCGTCAAAGTTTAATTTTTATTTTGGTTTTTCGCCATATTGCTTTTATTTTTTAACCAATCCAGTTGATATTTGGCACACAATCGAGCTTTGCAGATTCTAAGATTTTAAAACAAAAGTACTTTTTTAAATACCGCCAGAGGGCACTTTACCTAAAACTTAAAATTAGTTTACATCATAACTATTTTATTTTGACAGATATCGCAAAGCTGGGGGTGCCATTTTATAGACAATTAAAAACTTAAAAAATAGAGTACTCTTTATTAAAGTCGATAAACCTTACCGTTTAGGCACCAATAGACATCAAAGTTTTCATAATTTCAATCAAATTACCTACAATATTTCAGTAACTCAACCGACAAACTTTACGAGGCGATTCTACAACAAAAATAAGAAAATAAACTTTATATAAACATATGTCCCAAACGTCTTAGTTTTTGAACTACGGTGTGTTAAATATTATTAAAAAGAAAACTTTTTTTTATTTTTAACTAAGACGTTTAGGACATATGTTTATATAAAGTTTTTTTCTTATTTTTTGTTGTAGAATCGTTTGGCTAAGTTTGTCGGTTAAGTTACTGGACACCCTGTATGTATGTAGGTGGTTTGATTGAAATTAATAAATACTTTGATGTCATAAACGGTGAGGTTTATCGACTTTAATAAGAAGTACCTTATTTTTTAAGTTTTTAATTGTCTATATATGCGCCACCAGCTTTGCGATATCTGTCAAAATGAAAAGTTATGATGTAAACAAATTTTAAGTTTTAGGTAAAGTGCCCTCTGACGGTATTTAAAAAAGTACTTTTGTCTTAAAATTTTGAATCTGCAAAGCTTGATTTGTGTGCCAAATATTAACTGGATTGGTTAAAAAATAAATGCAAGATGGCGAAAAACCAAAATAAAAATTGAACTTTGACGGCTTGTAACTTGAAAATGAATGACATTTTGAAAAAAATTATATGAAGATCTACCCTCATTTTGTCTAGTAGAATTACCCCCATAAGTTTTGTGATCGATTTTGAATCACCCTGTATAAGAAAATTAAAAATACAGTGTGGGCCAAATTAAATACACATAATTATAACTTTTTATCTGTTGCGCCTATCTTTTTTAATATTAAAGGGCTAATAGATAAATATGTTTTCTCTGGGTTTATGGGATATATATATATATATATATATATATATATATATATATATATATATATATATATACAGGGTGGCCCACTATATTCGACACGGGCTGTAGCTGGATAACCATGGGGTTTTTAAAAAAGTAAATACTGAAACATATACAGGTTGGATAAGACCACAGTATAAAATTATTTTAGTCTATACAGGGTGTCTCAAGAAAGTGTGACGTATCAAAGTTATATTTTTTAAATGGAACACCCTATATTTTATGACGGTTTTAGATTCTACATAAAAATACCTCAAGTTTGTTTTTAGTACTAAGTGCCTAATTTTATTCGTTTTTGTGATATTTGATTTTTTGAAAAATGCAGAGGTAAAATTAAATTAATTTTACTTAAACACTTTAAACTTTAAAATGTGTATTAAGATTAGAAAAAGTCTGCCATATCATACGTAGGTCAAATCAAGATCAAATATTGTACAGGGTGATCAAAAATAATTTCAATTTTGAGAAAATCAAATAGCCATATCGCTCTTATTTTAAATGGAACACCCTGTATTATTTTACGTTACCTGATGACAAATAAAATACTCTTTCAAATGGTGTATAGGTTGCCTATACCTATCTTTTGTGCTTTTTAGTAAAATCTGTTTTTACAAATTTTTAGTCCAAATGTTTATTTAAATTAAAGTTGGCTGTGACATAGCAGCCATTAATATTTTAGTCAGTTTAAAATAAATTTTAATGATTTTAAATAAAAACCTTTCTTCTACAACAACAACATGATATAATTCTGGTAGGATGTGAAAAAATGGTTTACTTTAGTCTAGAGTTAATCCTGAAAAATATTTCAGGAAAAACCATCTGATAACCTTAATGGTTGCTTTAAAAAATTTGACACAGTGATTATGGATAATGGAAGAAACGAGTTATAGGTCACAGAATGTCGTTATAACTGACCAGAGGCGTTATTAGGATTGTTTAAAAACACAAGTTTTATCATTACCACATTCAGCTAAAATAAATGTTATTGGAAGTAGTATTATAAGCAACTAATGATTCTTTTTCTGTGAATTTTAAAAATATTGGTAGATAATACAAAATCTTTTAATTTTGCGCTTTTTTCCAACAAATTTACATTTTGCAATAACGGCTTAGTAAATAGGCATGGCTATATCCAAGCCTACTTACATTTAAATAGACATTTGGAATAAAAATATGTTAAAACGGAATTTACTTAAAAGTATAAAAGATAGGTATAGGCAACCTATACACCATTTGAAAGAGCATTTGGTTTGTCATTATGTAGTGTAAAAAAATACAGGGTGTTCCATTTAAAATAAGAGAGATATTGCTATTTGACTTTCTAAAAAATTGAAATTATTTTTTGATCACCCTGTATAACCTATTATCTCGATATGACCTACGTATGAGAAGGCAGACTTTTTCTAATCTTGTAACAAATTTTAAAGTTAAAGGAGTTTATATTGTTAAAATAAAATTAATTTAATTGCACCCCTGCATTTTGAGAAAAAATCAATTATAACAAAAATGAATAAAATTAGACACTTGGTACTATTAAAAAAATTATTTTTTTATGTAGAATCTAAAACTGTCATAAATTATAGGGTGTTCCATAAAAAAAATATAACTTTGATACGTCACACTTTTTTGAGACATCCTGTATAGAGAAAAATAATTTTATACTGTGGCCTTATTCGACCTATATATGTTTCTTTATTTACTTTTTTTAAAACCCCATGGTTATCCAGCTACAGACCGTGTCGAATATGGTGGGCCACCCTGTATATATATATATATATATATATATATATATATATATATATATATATATATATATATATATATAAATATATATATATCCTCCATGTCCTCAGCTATGCTGTAATAACAAATTTTGACCTTCACTTGCAGCAGCTGTTGGTACTAATATTACTTTGCTACTGTATGATACACATTTTTATATTCCGAATTTAAAATTTTAAAGTAGCTGCTACCGAACCAGTTGTAAATATATTTTATTAATTTAATGCTTATTTTAACAAACATAAGGAATTTTAATGTTTTTAACTAACCTCTAACTTAATAAAATAATTCAAAAATGTAAATATAAAAAAATGTGATCCGCTTTAATTTATTTGTTTAATTGCCTCGTAAGTGAGGGCAATTTTTATTTTGACCAAATTTGGTGTACGGAATTTTTATAAGGCGCTGATAACAATTTTTAGTGAAAAACATTTTGTTTCCAAGATATCCATCATCCGAGTCAAAAAACCAACCATCCGTATTTTCACTATTTACCCCTTTTTTGCACACAATTCCTGATTTGAACCTTAGGTACCACACGATATTTAATTTTCACCTTTAAAAACCATTTTTTATGTATTTTACATGTTTTATCAAATAAATTGCAAAGGTTCATTTAAAATCGTGGCAACAATATATACACCCTATATATAGCCTCTTGTGATGTAAATTGATGATCGAAGTAAGTTTTGAAATTTAAGGTTAAAAAAAGTGTTAAATACATAATAAAAAGGAGTTTTAAAGGGTAAAATCAAATTTTGTGTAATACTTCAGCTTTATATCAGCAATTATGAGCAAAAAGAAAGAAAAATTTGGTGAAAATAGGGTTTGATAAAATCGGATTCAATTTAGCGATGTACCACTACTCAATTTTCCCTTTATCTTAAAAAAATTATAATAAAACAAAAAATGTTATAAACATTGGGATTTTTTTGACATATTTAAATTATTTCTATTAAATCTATTATTTTGTTAACAATTAAAAAAAAATATAACACTCTAGAGCTTTTGTTAATATCGTCGAAATATTTCGTTAAATTTAACAAATATGCCCAATTACAAGAGATGATTTTAATTTTTTTTTATTACAGCCTATACAATGTGTCCAAGATAAGGAGGGAGAAATGGTATATGCAAAAATTGTCTTTAAACGAAAGTAATATTGTCAAAACATTTCAATATTATACAGGGTGATCATTTTTAAGTCGGCACTATTGCTAACTTCTTTATTGTTGGAGATGCGAAGTCGATTAAATTAGTAAAGTTGTAGTATTATTTCCGCTGATTAACGTCCTGCCAAAAACGAAACAATTGAGCATCGAGTTTTCGATTTATTGCAAAAATTATACTTTTTTAAAGGTAACACCCTGCATATTATATCACCATTCGAAAGATCTATCAAAAAGCATTAAAAAAGTAATCATGTGTTAAATCCAATTTTTAATAGTTTCGGAAATATGGCTATCTTTGGGGATTTGATAGTAAACTGGTATTTTAAAAATATAAGACCCTGTATATTGTACTACCATTAAATAGATATTTTAAAGAGCTTTAAGAAAATACCACATTTGATATTTCTATCTCTTTTAGTTTTTACAATATGGCCATTCAAATCTAAAAGATAGTAGATACAAGGTCCATTATATCTTCGACACTAAACTTAGTGCCTTTAGCTTGGAGCTGTGGAAAAATTGAAACTTTAACATATATTATCAGATTTGGATGAACATATTTTTAAAAATTTAAGAGAGATATATAATAAATGTGGTATTTTCCTAAAGCTCTTTAAAATATCCATTTATTGGTGATGCAAAATACGGGGTGTTTATTTAAAAAGGGCAAAGGGCAGTTTACTATGAAATTCCCAAGAATGGCCATATTTCCGAAACAATTAAAAATTGGATAAAACACATAGGGACTTTTTTAAAGCTCTTAAATGGGTCTCTCGAATGGTAATTTAATATACAGAGTGTTTCGTTTAAACAAAGAATATTTTTGCAATAAATCGAAAACCCTATGTTTAATTGTTTTTTTGTTGGCAGCACGTTAATCAGCGGAAAAAATACTACAACTTTACTAATTTAACCGACTTCGTATACCCAATAATAAATAAGCTAGCAATAGCGCCGACTTAAAAGGATCACCCTGTAATGCTTTTCATTTTTAAGATAAAAAAATGAAATAGTACATTACAAACCGATGTGAAAAGTGTTTTAATGGGTTAAACATCCAGTAACCCGGCACTCACGGTACACTGGTATTTAGGCATAAGCCTTCGTGAGATGTCATAAAAGATAAAAAAAGGAAAAAATTGCTGTCAAGAAAAAAATGGTTTACAGATGCGCAGAGCCCCGAGGTAAACCATTTAGTGGGACAGTAATAATACTTTTCACCGAGATTTGTTTGCTATTTTATTTACAACAATTTTTTGTGGATTTCTAATTATTTAATTTTTCAATTAAAAATACGTTACACGACAAAACGTGAATTGTCAAATAATTACGACACTAGACATTTAGCGCACATAAAGGTGTCACAGAGATGTCTAAAATATCAGACAAGATGTAAAATTGGCAAAATTTTGCATTTTTGCGACTGTGGTTAAGGTTGCTTTTACTTTCGGCGCACGATAGAAAAGTTAACTTTCCTCTGGTAGGCCGAAAGTAAAAGTCGGAAAAGTGACACTACCAAACTTTTAAAAAGTCGAAAATGTAAAAATTAGATACATGGCTGTAAATAAACTTTTGCCATCTGTGTACCGAGATATACCTTTGACTCTTTGACTTTATGTTTATACAATAAAGTATGCTTAATTTTCAACATGAAATTAACCTTAAATTTGTTTGCATTTGTTTTGAACCACCCTGCATATTTTATAAGATTCCAATTTTTCTGGCATATGTACATTTGTCAAAAACTTAATATTGCAATAAATTTATGTTTTTTTTTTATTTAAAACTTCTAATGTACACGTGTTGTAATAAAAAAAATATATTAAAGAACAAAGTCCTAAAAGCAAATACTTTAAAATATACACACGCCGGAAATAATAATATTTCTTCTTTGAATTAAATTGCCCTTGAGGGAGATATTAAGGTCGTATACTACAAATCTGTGATACAAAAAAATCCTTAATAACTTAATAAAAATTTAAAAAGGAAACATATAATAAAAAAACCATTACACGTGTTTCACTCTCCCGAGCATCATTAATCCTACAAAAAACAAAAAGGACATAACAAATTTAATTCTACACGGTGCTTTAAAGTTGTGTCGATCTTCCATAGCGCAGCAAATAAAACCACTGTTGTAATATTCCTAACGTTTTGTGACTGGATTTCCATTTTTTCAAAGGTCTATAACTACAAAGAGAGAGAGAGAGAGATAATTTAAAAGTTATAAAGGGCGCATCAGTGACTATGACTATTTAGCACCCTTACTACAAAAGACATATTACAAAACTATTATGCTCATGGTCCTAATAATTTACAACAGGAAAAAATGAATCTAAAGGAATACAGGGAAGACGAAGAAATTATTTACCAGGACGTCATCGTCGGCATGAAAGTCAGCAAATAGATATAACCTAAAAAATTTAAAAGTGGAAAATTATTGGTCTAAAAATTAAATTGTAAATATTAAAAATAAAAATGAAAAAGCATAAAAAAATATCAAAAAAAAACAAGTTTTTTACCTATAAAAATAAAAAAAATGCTTCAGAAAAAAAAGTTTTTACCTCACCGGAATTCAAACTCAAAACCAATGATTTACGGGTTATCACTTGTAACCTGGTAGCTATGGGACAACTTAAATAATTTTGTTAAAGTTTGATAATATGATTGAAGAAATAAGCCGTGTTTTAATTATTTATCTTGTAACCTGTTTTTGTTTTCCTAAGAATTTTAAAGTTTGCTTCACCCTCAATACATGCATACTTTAATTATTGGTAATACTTTAGTTTTAATTCTATAAAACAATCAGTTTTTTTCCTTGCCGCTTAAATACTCTTGGTTTTGCAAAATCTTCGTAGGTGTCAAACGTGTTTCCCGGTTTTATTTTTGTTTCTTGATCAATAAAAAAATAATAATATACCATAAAAAAATTATTAAATTAAGGTAAACTTTAACTATTATTCGGCGGTTCTCAATAGTTTTTATAAGTAAAATCGCCGGACAGTGGCTTTTATTGATAAAATAAGTAAAAACCGCCAGTAATAGCAAATTAATTAACAATTTCGGCGGTTTTTATATACGTAGATTAAAAACCGCCGAAGGGGGTATCCTTTTTATAACTGAACGAAATTGCCGACGGTCGTTTAGCCAGTGAATTTTTGTAAAACAATGAAAAATGATGTTGTAAGCGTGTCCCTAAATACTTTTAAGTTTGTAAAAATTTGAAAGGCAAAAATAAGGGTCATCACCCTAAAACTAGCATACTTTTCCTTTGTCGTTTGCCGCTGTTTAATTGAAAAGCATTAAGTAAAAGTGAGGACCAAAAATAAATGTGAAAGTTAAACGTTTCGTTTAAAGTGGTATATGAACCAAAGATAAAAAGGATTTAAGAAAAATATTTTGTACGCAAATTTTTCCTGCCAGAATTTAATCCGTTTTTTTACATGGAACACACCAAATATTTCACATATTTGGAACTCTTTTATGTTTATTAATACATGTGTGCAACATCAAACTTATCAAAATATAACTTTCTAGGGAAATTAAATTTAAAAAATATTTACAGGAGGTCCGAAAATTACGCGTCAGGACTTAGGTGGGCAATTCTGCACAAAAAATTAATGCAACAAACTTCCATTAAAAAATTTTGAAAAAAAAGAACATAAAAATATCTTTAAAAAGGTCCTCTTTTGCAATAACTTAAAATGAACGGTATTCGGGAAAAACGACTTTAAACATTTACGTAAGTTTAATTAGACATTCTAATTTCAAAAATTAGAAAAGCAAGCCTTTAAAACGGACGTTGTTTATGGGTTATTTGATATTGATATGTATGCAAAATTTTGCCAAAATCAGTAAACTAGAAAAAAGTTATTAGAGAAAATGCCAAAAAAATGTTTTTCTTTAACATTCTTTATTTTCATTAATTTTGACTTTTCGAGAAAAATTTATAAAAGTTTGTTGCATTAATTTTTTGTGCAGAATCGCCCACAGAAATATTAAGGCGTAATTTCCGAACACCCTGTATATATAAAAATAAAACATCCATACAGAAAAACGCTTTTCCAAGTCGATGGAATCGTATCCAAAACAGTAATAAAATTAATTGTAAAGGACAAAAAGATACTTTTCTACAAGTTTATTTAAACCTACAGGGTATTAAAAAAACCTTAGACCTTAGAATAGGGCCGGGATAACCCATGCACTGAAGCCGCTCGGCTTATGTCTGTCTGTCTTTTTTCGTCTGGGTGATGTCAGCCAGACAGGATCTACAGCTTAATGGGGGTTCCGAACCATGGTCCTATAAGCGACAATTAAGAGCTCGTCCCCACCCAGTAGGCACTACTGAACCTACCAACTGAGTTTGTTCCGGCGCCTTAGTCCTTGCTGGCTATTAGCGTCGATACATTTTGCACTTTGTCCGCCTGTTGTTAAGCTAACCACTAAATTTGTGACCTTGGCCGCCGCGACGGCTGGATTTGAACCCACCTCACGGCGGTTGTGCGCTTAACGACCTAATGCAACACACTATATTAATATTTATTTTAATCGAGCTTTAGTATATAAATAATTTATACTAGATTAAACCCATTTCAATTCGACGGGTGTTAGGCAGTTATTAGCCATTTCAATTAAGCGCCTTTAACGGATGCTTTTTAAACTTTCCGTGTGCACTATGACATTTGTTTGTCAGATTTTGCCTAATGTTGTTGCAGTTAGTTCTGACAACAAAAAGTCAGGGAATTTCTGTAAATATTGTAAATATTTGTTTCCATTTTATTAAGATAGGTTAAACCGATCGAACTTCGACGGGTTTATTTAAGTTATATAATTGGAGAAAAGCAAGGAACACAACATTAAAATAATAAAATAAAATGCATCAAAATATCAGGTGAGGCAAATGCCCTTGGCAGCAGTAATAATAACCTATAAAATTATTTTTGTTATGTCAAGCGGTCACCTACCAATGATACGAGTCCATTGCAACTTTACATTTTTACAGCCTTAGCATGCATTTTTAAGAGGACGCAATTTGATTATTTAGTTATCAATGGAAAGTCAAATTAAAGATAAATTTAAGTTCGTGGGGTCGCCACCCTTGTTCTGTGGCCGCCATTTTAAAAGGGGGTGCAAATGGTTTTTATTATTTAAATAAAAAACTTTTGGTCACACACAAGAAAAAATACAACAAATTTTTTGATGCAAATTAAATG